>MU223817.1:167887-205590 GCA_018584345.1 Thuja plicata | reverse complement strand
CAATTATAGAATGATAATACAATAACATGCATACATATAAAAATGAGAATGACACAATGATTTACCCTGGGGAAAACCTTTCGGTAAAAAACCCCAGCACTCCAAAACCTGCACAATGTATTAATCAGAACTATTGCTGTTTACAATACACTTGCAATGCAAGTTCTTTTAGGAGATAATCGACACTTGAAGACAAATCTGACAACATTCCAACATTCCAACAATACACTAACTTCACTCTACTATTTGCAACCCTAAAAATTCTTATATCATGCGCTTCCCTTTTTAGGGCAACTTCCAAAGATAACCGTATTAGGGTTTACCATTCTCTAGAAAATAGGAACCCCAAACCCCACGCATTGCAGAAGAGTGTACAGTACTTCAACATGATCAGTTGCCACATGTATTCACCCGTCATCGAATCTTTCACAATTAGCTCTTACAAATATTAATGACCATCATAGGAATCTGTCATAACTGTTTCAGTCATGATTACGTTACACATTTTTCATAGTGCCGACATTTGAAAAATAACCTCTACCACAGAATGGGATGCCTAGTTCCACCTAGACCAAGTTTGATCATCCTTGTCATCTTCCAAGTGGAGTGAAAACACAACATGTCCACTCAACTAAATGACAAAATGGATATCAAACTTAAATACATTATTTGCAAACAATTAAATACAAAAAAAATAATATCAAATGTAAGGAAATATACAAGGTTGAGACACCTTATTCCTAACTATTTTTTTTTAATAAAAAAAGACATGGTTTTTTTTATTGTTTTTTTTTTTTAAAACAATTTTATTTTTCTCTCCCAAATTTGGACGAGAAATTTGGGGACAGTCCAAATTTGGGGAAATTGTCAATTTAGCAGGGCTCCGCCATTTTTGGCTAAGGTTTTCTGAGGTTCTTTCTTTTTTGACCTTCTGGTGTTTTTTTCTCATAACTTGAGCAAACAGAGGAGTTTTTTGCCAAATGAGATATAGAAAGAAAGCTGGTTCCGAGGCTGTTCTGATTTTTCCTATTTGGTTATCTGAGTTTTCTATCTTGCATGGTTTTTTTACTGTCAAATTCAGGGTTCCATTTTGTGCTCTGGTCACTATATCTTGTTCCTCCAGTCTCCATTTTTCAACTTTCACATGGTGTCAGAAAGTTGGTTATGTTCTCCTTTCTTCTTATATGGGTCTCACACTTAGATTCTACTCCATGTATGTTTTATTCAAGTTTTTTCTTTATGGCATTCTGGTGGATATCTTTGATATTTTAGGTCCTGGGATCATTTCCTTTTTGAATATTGTACACATATTTTTCTATAGCATTTTTTCGCAAACACACTGAGATAAAGTGCCATTTGATGCTTGTTTGGGATCCCGCACATTTTGTGCTTGATTGTACTTGCACTATTTTATAAAGTGCCATGAGGGTGTGATATTTTCCTTGTTTCCCATCTACCTTTTTCAAGTGAGTGTTCCTTCCATGACATTATCCTCATTATGTGTGTCAAGTGAGTGTTACTTTCATAACACCACCCTTTATTGTGCTTGTACATTCTGCATCATGTAGTGTTTCTTGGCAGTTTGTTTCAGTGTACCTATCATGCCTCTCCCTACTCAACATTATGGGGGGTATCGCTTGTTGGTTCTAATGCTTCCTTGGTTTGATTGATCAACTCTTTAGTATTGTTTTACAGTCTTCTCTACCTAATCATGTTCTATTACAGTGCAGGTTTCAGCGCTTATTTTTCAACAGTGTTTGCAGCTTCATGCTTCAGAGGTGTTCTACATGTTCTTTCTCTGTTCCCATTTTCTGGGATATTCTCTAGTTTGGCGGCTTCTTCATTCCTTCATGAGGCTTCATCTCTTTGCAGAGAGGGGTTTTTCCCACTGGGTTTTCTCCTTTTCTCCTCTTTACAAAGATTTTTTTGTACTTAGGTACTTGATCAGGCCTTGTTGTCGGGACCCATTTTCCTGCTTTCAGTAGTTGTTTCTAGGTTTTATCTTCTCCCTAAGTTTATCTTAAGTGAGGTGTTAGAGTAATAAAGTGATTCCACTTATTAATTAAATCATATTGATTTAATTATTAAGTCACTTATTATCTATATTTCACTTAAGCTAAACTTTAGGCATATAATAATTAATTCCCTTACTAATTATTATTACGCAACCTAAATTTTTCCCTTTTAGGGTTTCGATCACCTTCATAAGGTTTGATCTCTTTGTATTTTGCATTCACTCTCTGAATGAATATTTTGTCTTTCAGAACTTTTTTCTCTCCAAGCTTTGCTTTTGTAACAGGTTATTTTGCATGCAGATGATCTTGGCTTATGAATTCTAACAGAATCAGTACACAACCTCCAAGTACCTCCTTTCTTTGGGGCTAACACAATGGGAACTGCACAAGGGCTTATACTTTTTCTTATTAAGCCTTGGTCAAGAAGTTCTTGTATTTGTTTTATAATTTCCTCATTTTGTTGTGGGTTCATCTTGTAGGCTTCTTTGTTGGGTAGGGAGGCTCCTGGAATGAAGTCTATCTAATGTCTAATGGCTCTCTTAGGTGGTAAGGTAGCCGGTTGTCCATCACTAATTACCTCCTTATACTATTCTAGTAACTCTTGAACCTCCATTGGTATTTATAGCTTCTTGTCCTTCTTCTCATCTTTAGGCTTCAACACTAAACCAAATCCAACACCTTCACCTTCCTCTAGTGTACTAAAGAACTTCTTTTCTCCCACCAAGATCACATTAGGACCTATTGATTCATCTCCCCTTCTTCTAATATAGACTGTATTTTGTAAGTGACTCCATCCTTCTTAAAAGAGTATGATTTTTTGGTTTCATTATGAATGGCTTGTCTATCAATCTATCACGGTCTTCCCAATAGAAGATTACAAGAATCCCTGGGAAAGACATTACATAACACCCTATCCATATATCCCCTTATTGTAAAATCTACTCAAACCTGCTCATTGACTAACACATGTTGGTATTTATTCAACCAAGTGACCCCTATAGGGGTTAGTATGTGGGATCCTCTATAACTTTAACTTGTTAACTGCTTCAATAGAAATAATGTTATCAGTGGATCTAGAATCAATGATAATTTTACAAATCTTACCTAAGATCTTGCACTTGACTCTAAATAGGGACCACCTATGGCTTGGCTCTTCTCGGACTAGTTCTTTGATGAGTGTCCTTCTAATCATGAGATTATCTCCTACCTATGAATCTAATGTCACTTGTGCATACTTGCTACTTGAGGTCTCATCTTGCACATAGCTCACTCTTCTTTCTCCACCTTGGGTTGAAGAACTCTTTTTAGGACATCTGTATGTGGGATGCCCAAAATGATGACAGTTATAACACTTCATATTAGTAAAGTGGGACCCTCTGCTAGATCCACCAAATCTACCTCTACTACTTCCAAATCCTCTTCCTCTTCTTTGACTCCCTCTTCCAATTGATTCACTAGTTTAATCTACCAGTCTTGATTCACCTTAGGGCCTTGATTCATTCCCCCTTCCACCATAGCTACCTCTCTGTCCTCTTGAGTGTCTTCCTTTGCCTCTACCTCTAGAGCTTGATTCTTGTTTTTTCCTACTTTTTTCCTCAACCTTGAGAGAAAGTTGATAACACTTATGAATAATACTAGGGAGCTAAGAAAATTGATTTATTCTTGAATACTCCATTTCAAACCATTTAGATACCTTTCCACCCTAATAATTTCATCTTCTTGAACCTTGGATCTCGAACACAAGTTTTGGAACTTATCAGTGTAAGCGTTCACATCAAGCTCCTTCTGCCTCAAATTTTGTCTTTTTCTGTGTAATTGAATCTCATAGTCATTTGGCATATAGGATTCTTTGAGTTTTTCCACCATTCCCTTCCAAGTAGCAATAGGAAGCTTATGTTCCTTCTCCCTCTTAGTTTGAACAAATTTCCACCAAGTTAAGGAAGCTCCCATTAATATTGATATGGCTACTCTAACTTTTTGGGCTTCACTCACCCCATCACAGTTAAAGTGATTCTCTAAGCCCTCAATCTATTCCATTACAAATTATGGCTCCATCTTGTCACTAAATAGAGGTATACCCTCTAGACATTTTCCACTCATGGCTTTCAATTCCCTTAGGAAAGGCTCTTCTTGAATGACAAGGTTAGGCTATGGAACCTCATCTTCAACTTCCACTACTTTGCCCTTTCCTTCCTACTCATCAATCTTACCACTGACTTCTTATGTCTTCTCCTCCACTTCACCCAATTTATATTCCAATTGGGATATTCTTTCCCTCAAGAGTCTATTATCCACCTTCTTGGCTAATTCATCACTGGTCACCATCCTAGATGAGCTTATTGATTCACCTTCAGACATATATTACTCTAGCCCAAATATTGTAGGCTTTGATACCAATCTGATAGGGTCACTTTGGGTTCCTCTTGATCCAATGAACCAAGATTCCAAACTAGGTCTAGGGTACTCAATAATATTTTCTCACCCTTGGTACTTCACCTAGCAAACTCCTACCCAAAGATATCTTATAAAGTTCACATAGTGCTCACTTACCATTTGCTTCTCCTAATAAAGTAGTATACCAAAACCTTCATTATATGGCATAGCATATTGCATGGGTGTGGAGGTCATTAAATGCATGTCAGAATAGTGGACATGTCTCAACAAATTCAGCTATAGCCTTCTCTTTCCCACCGATCTCCTAGTTTCTTCCAATTAGGCTTGTAGCCCTTGTAGCCCTCAATTAGCCCTATCTTCCTACTTTTTTGGAATTATCTTTTTAGACTCTCAAAGAACATACCAAAATAATGTCCATTCTAGATACCCTTTTGGAATCCTCAAAATATTTCAAAGGTCTCACCTTCACATGGAGTCCATACATGCCCTAATCCAAACTGAGCATTTCTAGGTCTTCACAAGTCTTTCTTGACCAATCACTAGTTCAAGTCTTCAAATCCATTCAAAATGGATTCACCAAGTCTCCTAACCCTGTCCACACATTTCTTAGGCACCAATAAACATCATTGAATCATTGGTTTGATTTGTTCATTCATTCCCTGCAAGAATCAACTCATTGTTGCTTGTCTACACCTAACCGAGTTACTTAACAACTCGCCTAGGGAAAGACTTTAAATTTAAATTACAACATCCTTTTGCCTCCTAGCTGGTATAGTACATTGTATATATGCTCCATTCTCATATCCCAAAGGGCCATGATGACTCCATGGTGGGATCTCAAGAATGAGCTATTTTTCCACACCCTACCCTGTATAGGCCATTGAATTGGCAAACACTAAAAGAATTAAAAAAGACAAATTAAACTATTCCACACACACACACACACACACACACACACACACACACCAAATGTACATAATCAAAGAAAAGAAAGTCTAAACTACTTCTTCCCAACAAAAAGAATGGATTTTCAATCCATGGAAGTCAAATTGCTAAAAAACATACTTGACTGAGACAGAAAATGCATTGGTTCTTGTATTGTTAAAAGTGATCAACCTCATCCAACCCTAGAAATTGAGCTTGAGGGGACTTATATAGTTTGACCCCTTGTGGTTACACAATTGGTTGTCCTAAACAACCTAATTCGTTCATTGTAGCTTCTTAGGACAAAAGTTGTCAAGCAGCTTTGCAAAGTTGCAAAAGTTTTCATGACAGCTTTTGTCAATTTTTGCAAAGTTGCTATTCTCACTATCCTTTGGATTCCAAACTATGAAGAAAGGTATAAAAACGCTTCTAATGCCATTTTAGGACCAAATTAATATAATCCTCACATTTTGGAGTCTTTTTCACATCTTCGGCTCTTTTCCACCTATTTAGGACTTTGAAAGAATAAGTACATCCTAAGACAAACTAAGTCTCAATTTACCAAAACCAAAAGCAACAATTCTATCAAAACAAAACATCGCACAGAGTCTCTAGGAGTCCTTATTCCGTCACTGACCTGGCTAGAGTTAGTACAAGCCAAAATTGGGGTAATAGAGTACTTAGGTGCTCCTGCACCACCAAAGGAACTAATATGCATACTCTAACATGTTATACTTATCCCTAGAATTTGAGTTCAACTACACTTATTATAATATTATATTTTAATCTAATTTCACTTCATTGCATGTGTGCAAAAATGAATAGAAATAATTCAAATTGTCAAGGACTAATGATTTATATTTAATAATGTTTGAATAGAATTTCCTAGTGGCAATAAAGGATGGAGTATAATGGTGTATGTGTGTTAATAAAAACTCATATCTTTCCTAAATTTGACAATGATCAACAAGTGAAAATATTAATAAATATATTTTCCAACAACAATAGAACACAACACATGTCCTCATATGTGTAGTAAATAAAATAATTCCAATATAAAAGTTGTATACTAGTTATAATAATGCCCTATTATTTGATCTTGATTGATCAGTTTTGTATAAAAATAACAAGCAGTAATTTAGATCATATTGAATTCTCAAGCTTACTTTCTAACTGATCTCTTTTATTGTTGAACCAAAAACTATGTCACGACCTATATTTCTAATCATGTAGAAACTTATCCCTACCAATAACAAAACAAAAATTAAAAGATACTACACATTAAAATTATATTTCTACTCTTGGTCATATAAAACTATAGAAATTCCAATCAATGTCAAGATAAATTATTCACTTTAGACGTACATTATTATTCTCCAATGATACATTTTGATCCATGAATAGACAATTTCCAAACAACAAGAAGGATATGGAATACATTAAAGATATCTTTGTAATCAACCCAAACAATTATATTTGGGACGTGCGCCTAAGCTCCTTACAAAATGCACCATTGACCAAATTTCAAAAATAAGAAAACCTAATAGATTTTCGCAAAATTTTCAGCATCTGTTCTCCATGATCTACATATTTTGTGATAAAAAACCACTAAAATTGCAAAAATCACCGTATTTTCAGAAATTTGAAAAGAAAAAATTTAACTTTTTTTTTTTTGTCTTTAATGCGTTTTGTCCCAAGCTTAAGATGTGCGCCCGCGCCTTATATATGTAATCATCCCAGTCAAAACAACATAAATTACTCTCTTGGGCGTACATTATTTTTATCCAATTCTTAGGAAAATCCATCGCTGACAACAATCTTGTAAAAACAAGACAAATTCATAAAACGTCCGAGCTATTTTGGAGAACATCCAAAAAGTACAGACGTGTGTGCCTCGCAAGGTTTGCACACTTGTGTTTATATTCCATGCTCCACAACTATCTAAGATCTTACTTACAGTCCACCACTAACTAATTGTTTTCAAATTTTCACGTGATTCAAATATTCATGGGATTCAAACGATCTCCAATATGAGATGCTGAGAAGACAAAGAAAACTCGAAATACATAAAATCTTACGTACAGTCGACCAGATACTAACTGTTCCACTCATGAAGTTTCAATTTTTATTGGCGTTCAGAGGATCTCCAACAAGACAAAGAAAAACCAGAGACCCAACATAAAAAAAAGGTTGAAATTTTCATTAATCTACATATCATCTGCCACTTCAGTACGATGGAGAAGCTTGAGCAATCCATAAGTGACAGACATGGCAATCCATCCTCCAACCAGAACTCTCAGCCCCCCTTTCACCAGAGAAGCTCTGCCAAAATGAGCACCGACCACCCCAAACCACCCCAAACATAAAAAGAAGGAAACTTGAAACTCCAGCAAGCACCCCAACTCTAACATCATAATCCTCAATGAAGGCCGCAGAGATGAGAGGAAGAAATGCACCCACAGAAAATGCAATGGCGGATGAACACGCCGCCAAAAGAGGGTTGGGAAGGGCGGCTATTTCACTACTGCTTATCGACTGTGGAGGAAAAGAGGCGACTTTCTTTTGGGTTTCTCCAGATGGGGAGGATTCGGGCGTCTGGGATTCTAGTCCTCTTCCATCTCTGTTCATCACTTCGATTCCTTCATTTTTCATCTTTTTTCTTTTTCTCAAGATTGAGATTTCGACGTCTCTTTGGGTTTGCACAGAAACGAATTCTCCGATGGCCATGCTGCATGCTCCTGCTATCAGCGCCGCCAGGCCGGATAAAATCATGACTTTGGGATTGAGTGCGCCGACTCCCATCATCAGGGAGGTGGTCGTGACCAGTCCGTCATTTGCTCCCAATACGGCGGCGCGAAGGCCCTGCCCCATTTGTGAAGTTTCTTCCTCCTCTTCTTTTAACTGATCTTCCTTGTTTTGGATTGAAATTGTAATACTTTTGTTTGCAGAAGCTGGCGATGGCGGCTCTGCAACTCCTTGCATGGATTCCATTGCGTTTTTTCGGGATTCTGGTTGATTGGGTTTCAGTTGAATGGGAATTCTGTGCAGAGATTATTTGGTTTATAAAAGAGGAGGGAGGGAATGAGGACAAGATTTGATGCATCGAGATCATCCACAAGAGAGGTGAGTCAAAAAGTTTCGTCGAAGCGCGTGGTGTGCACGCCGAGGGTGCAATTCTCTTTCTTAACACTTGTTGTTTTGTTGCATTCATCCATTTCCGTTAAAAATTCCTTGTTTTGTTGCTTTCAAGCATTTCCGTTAAAAACATGAATTTTTTTTTGGGTCCTGATACTACAGAATGTATTTTGATGTACATTTGTTATATTTGATTGAGTAGCATATGTATATTTTTGAAGAATCTATATAAGAGATACTTTTTAATAAAATTGTGGATCCATTACTACTCTGGCCCAAGCGCGCTTAACTGCTGAATTTTGATGGGATAAGGCTCATTAGAGCTCTTTGTTGTTACGTTCTCTTTCGCTTTCAATAAATTTTTACCCCTCTTTCAGTTAAAAATAGAAGTGTGGACCCGTCCTCTATTTTTACGCAGTTGTTAATTTCTATGTAAAATGTACCAAAGACAAAACAAAATAGGTTTTTTTTATCAGATTTACGAAAACATATTGCTTTTGTTGCAATTTTTTTGTGGTTTTCCACCACAAAATATGCAGATCATGAAGAATTTGCAAATGCTGAAATTTTCACGAAAATCCGTTGTGTTTTCCATTTTTTGAAATTTGGTCAACGGTGCATTTTACATGGAGGATAGTCACGCCCCTATTTTTATATGTTTGTTAAGATTAGTAACTAGTATAAAATCTTTAACGGTTGGCAACGTACCTTGATTGACGAGCTTATCAAAATAACAAACATTACTTAATAAAGTTACAAATAAGAGAATGAAACTCTTCAATTAATCATTAACCAGTCTTAAAACATGAAGTTGCAAATAGAAAAATGAGGCTCCCGGGTTAGTCAATTCTAACAATTGAAATCACAAAAACAAAAACAAAACTCAAGTAAATTAACTAATTTCAATTGATAAAACCAAGGAAGATAAACTTATATTAACTAATTTCAATTCGTAAAACCATTAAAATAAGACTTATATTAACAAATTTAAATTGATCAATGTATAACTCACCCGATGTACAACTCCTTTCTTGGATTCCATTACATCTTTTGGGTTTCCATTGTATGGGAATTCTAAGTAGATATTATGCATTTTTCAAATATGGAGGGTGGGAATGAGGACAAAATTCATGCATAGATATCATCCACAATAGAGGAAACCAAAGATTTAAAATGGTAAAATATATGTGGTGAGTCAAAAAGTTTAGCTGAAGTGCATGGCGTACACACAAAGGGCGCAAACCTAACACTTTTTAGTTTTTCTATTTTCATTCCTTTTTATTAAAAAAGAGGATTTTTTCCATGTGATAATACTAATGTAGAGTAGGAAAATTGAGTTGCTAAGAAGGGTGGTCAAGTTCCTTGAGGACTCAATTACTTCCCCTCCACTTTGAGTAAACCTTCAAAGTTCTCAGTTCTCTAAGTTCACTCACTAAAATAGGAAAGTGAATAAAAATCTTTGATGATGATAGAGAAAAATATTTTGACCATAAAAATTGTAAGTATGGATCATCGTGATCTCCTAGTAAGCTTTGTGTGCTCTCTATCTAGGATACACACTCAAGTCAAGAATGACAACATGACTTGCAAGTGTCCTATGTGGATGAAGCATAAAAATTATACCAGAAAAACTCGTGACCACATTGGATCAGTGAAGGCACAAGCCCACAATCACAATGGCCCAGTGAGGGTTTGAACCTAGGAAGGGACAACAACAACACTGCCACCTAACCAACACACTAAGTGGTGAACCTCATTTACATGTGAAAATATTAATTTTTAATAATAAATATATTATCTCTAACATCATAAAACATAAAACTTTTGTTTACACATTTGTATTAAATAAAATAATCCTAAACTAAGATATGTATACTAATTATAATAATGTGTTATTATTAGATCTTGTTTGATCACTTTTGTTTAAAATTACCTAGCAGTAGTTTAGATCATCTATGATTAATGATGCATATTTATTTAATATAATGTGATTAAGAATACAATGGACTAAAAAACCATGTCTACCATTTGGTATTAATTTATTTTCCAACTTTACTTTGTAACAACTCTTTAATATTATTAGACAAAAAACTAAATCAATTTCACAATCTTTATTTCTAATCATATACAAACTTATCCCTACCAATAACAACAACAACAAACAAAAAAGATACAATACTTTTAAAATTATATTTCTAGGCTTGGTCTCATAAAATTATAAAAAATCTCAATCAATTTCTTCGATTTACTTCTAAATCATAATGTGTAAAAAGATACAACACGTTAAATTATATTTGTACACTAGGCCTTATAAAACTATAAAAATCTTAATCAATTTTCTTGATTTACTTCTGACTTAGATTGTGTGTGAATTCTCTTGATTTTACTTGATTTACTTCCCGATCAAATTGAATTAGATATTAAAAAAATCGTACACAATCCAAAAAATAAATCAAACAAATTTCAATATAGATTATGTAAATCTAATAGCATTAAACTCAAATATGAATGAGATTAATATAAAGTTAAACTATTCACTTTAACTGTATTATAATTCTAGAACAATACATTTTAATCTATGAATAGACAATTCCCAAACTTACCCCTATTAACAACCAAAAAAAGAATACACTAAAATTATATTTGTATCATCCCAAATAATTATATTTATAATCACCCCCAATCAAAATAAACCTAAATTATTCCCTTGGGCATACATTATTGATCTCCAGCTCTTAGGAAAATCCATCACTGCCTGCAATTCTGTAATAACAAAAAGACAAATTCACCAAACTGTCCAGGTTTCTTTCCATACCATAAAAAAAGTACAGACGTATGTGGCTCACAAGGTTTACACACTTGTGTTTATAACGCTAACTAATTGTGCACCGAGTATTCCAATTTTAATGGGGTTCTAACGATCTCCAACATGAACTGCTGATAAGACAAAGGAAAACACAACTATGAACAATAAAAACCAGAAACACAAGAAAAAGAAGAAGATCTTAAAAATGGCAGCTCATTAATCTACATATGGAATTTCCATTGCGTCCTTCGGGCTTCTGGTCAGATCTTTTGTCTTTTGTTTGGGTGTTTTTTCATTGTATGGACATTCTATGTAGAGATTACCCAGTTTTCAAAAGTGGGCTGTGAGGACAAAATTTGATGCATAGAGATGATCCACAACAGAGAAAATAAATGATTTGAAAGGTCGGAGGATTGGAGGTGAGTCAAAAAGTATAGCTGGAAAGTGTGGTGTACATGTTGAGGTCGCAATTATGTTTCTTAAGGGGAAATGACTCAGTAATCGTTAAGGGGTCCAATAATCGTTACCTTGATTTCCCAATTACTAATATTAAAGGAGTTCTAAAAATGACAACACGTGTACCAATAGCCGATCATATATGTACCAATAACTGATCATATATGTACTAATAACCGATCATTTTTTAGCTTTTTTGGTTTGTAATTGGCCCATTTGTGCCCCACAATTGGGACATTTAGTAACGACTACTAGGGCATTTGGCTACACGTAGTGACATTTTTGAGTGAACGACTATTGGTGCAAGAACATAACATGTATCAGGTGACACTTTGAAATGACTAGTTTTTTACCACTCTGTGTTCGACAGTCTCTACAAAGATATTCGTGAATACCTAGAAGCTGAAATCTTAGCTTTAAGTAGTTAACTTGCATACAAAGACAACCAAAAATAATGTTGAAATCTGACATACCATTTATGATCTACAAGTGCATGAAGTTAGGGTGTGCAGGTACTAGATCCTTTCCCCTAACACTTTTTTGTTTTGTTATTTCTAGGCATTTCCATTAGAAAGAGAATTTTTTTTTTATGATAATTCCAAAATGTTCGTAAAATGGTATTCATGTACATTTGATTATTTTTTATTAGATGATATGTGTGGGAAAGCATACAAAGTAATCGTTATAGCTAACTTTGTGTAGTTTGTATGCGACTTATCTGCTTATAATTATTGTTATGGCTAAAACGTTGTGGGATCCATTACCCTTATGCGTATAGGGGTAAAAAAGAGGTCATTTCAAAGATTTATCCAAAACATATTCCATATTGCCCTATTATCTATTTTCTTTGACAACAAAAAATATTACACAATTGACACAATACTTTTGCATAATAAACCCGCACAATTGATCTAATTACATGTTTTATTTTCAAAATAGAATCCTTATCAACTAGAGAAAGTTTAAGTTATCTTTCTTATATTTTGGGGTCTTCCCAAACCTAGGTTTTGTCGAATCATCAACAAAGTTATCTTTCGGGTATTCCTTTGCCATGGCTTCTTCCGTATGCAACCCTCGTTTCTTACTTCCTCTGCCATGCATTCCACGTGTTTCCAATTGTTGGGGTGTCTTGCTTTCCTCACTAACTGCCTTTTCCCAATGATATTTAGTTCACTTGCTTGGCGAATAGAAGAATCTTTGAAAAATTACTACAATTTAGCTCATAGAATAGTTTGTTTTGCACTTTTTTGCGATCCATTATTTGTGCTATTTAAAACTTTTTTATTTATCTTAAAAAGGAATTTAAGGGTAAACAATTTCAATTGTTTGAATATTTAATATATTATATATTTTAAATAAAATCTTATATTCTATATTTTTAATACTTAAAAAAGACATAAAATATATAATTGAAAAAATATCTTATCACTTCAATTTTACAATTTAGCGGCACTAAAACATACATTTAGTGTCAATAAAATATAAAATCAAAAGGTTGATTAACCAAGTTAAAAGTGAAATAAACATCTAACGATAAGGATCAACAAAAGTAAAAATTAAGTTAATGAATGCCAATTTATAATAGTATATTTTATATTATATTACTAGTTAATATTTATATAGCATCATGCAAAATATTATGTATAGTATCATATTAAAAATATTTTAGGAATATTATACTACAATACATAATATATATTATATTCTATTAAATATACTTCATTAAAAGATAATAAATTATCAACAATAACAAAAAAAATCTTCTCCACAATAATATCTCTCAGCATATTTTTACTTAGATTAAAATATACAATATTCCACAAAATTGAAATATAATATTATTGTTCATTCTAATATACATATAATAAAAACCTCCAAATAAATACATTAAAAATCTTATAAATAAATATGTTTGATATATTAATACTAATCATTTTTAATTTTTTTAATAAGCTGTTATAAGGCATGGAACAATGAGACAAATTTTGAGTAAATCAACTTAATGATGTTTATCTCCATAACAAAACTAAAAAAATTGAGTAAATGATATTTATCTTGAAAGAGTATTAATTTTTATTATCAATCTTGCTTGAAATGAAAAAATGTTTGAATAATAACAAAAATATCATTTTAAAATAAATCAAACTATTTAGTACTTTTACAAGAAGATAAACTAATAGACTAATGTTAAAGGGTCTTTGGTTTCCTAGTAAAGTTGAGTAGTTCTTAATGAGCGTACTAGGAATAAAGTCTTGTTGAGTGCAAGACTCCGACACCATAAGGGATGAGATAGGGCTCATAGCGAATTTAGTAGAATGGACACCCCTTAAACCTTTGCTTAAATAAAACATAAAAAACTAATTAATAAATAACCTGAAATCCTTGAATATTAAGTGGAACACTTATCCTTCAATAAAAGTCACCATAAGTATACTTGATTTAAATAATTTTTAAAGATTCAACAACATGTCTTAACAAATATTTTTTAGATTACTTGTAAAAAACTTTAAAAAGGGCTTAAACCCTTGTACATGAAATCAATACAACTAAGATTTACCATAATTCTACTTGATTCAATAATTTTTAAACATTTAAATATATATTTTAACAATTTTATTTAGATTATTGGAAAAACACTTTTGGAAAGGCTTAAAACCTTTTACATGAAATCAATGCAACTATTGTTGCAACAAACGACCAAATAACTACTTTCTTGTTACATTCGTTTGTGTTTTCTCGCTACACATTTAGGAGCATCTACAGTATTTGAATAGTATATTAGAGAGTACAAAATCAGAGAATATAAAAAGTACTTTTTGTTCTAAGTGATAATTGTTTGCACTATGACCAAAGTGAGTTGCCTTTGTAGAACCAAATAACAGTTAATTGGAAAGATTAGGTACTCGGAGGGGGGGGGTGAATCAGTATTAACAAACTTCTAACACTTTTGCACTTCAATCAATTAACCATCAATCGATAATAACTTTAACCAATAGTGTTCACAATATAACTGATGTGTTGTAACTTAAAATCATAAAGTAAATAACAGTAAATGCATAATCAGATCCACACACTCATAACACATATTTTTGGTTACGCAGAAACCCTTGCTCAGAGGTAAAAAATACGATGGGGATGATACCCACAACTCTTCACTGTAGATAAAAAGTTTTGTCGGTTAGGGCTTACAATATGTCACCTTCCAAGTGACTCACCCGATTAGGAGTGACTGATACAATGCTAAGTGTATCTATAGTCCTATTAAGAATACTCTGGTAAGAGATTTTATCCCGCCTGTGCAGTGTTCACCCTGTTAAAGGATTTACAAAAAGCTCGCGCAATATAAACTTGTCAGTCCTGCTAGTGACTACCCGGTTAATGGATTTACAATACCTTATAGAAAGTATTAGGATTCTTCACAAGATAGTAATGACCTGTAAATGATTCCTTCCAAAGCTTTTAAGATCTCTTATGCTCTAAATCTAGATATTCACATCTTTGTTATACTTTCGATTCGCTTCTCTGCTCAATTCCATCTCGGTAACTTTTTCTCAACAACTCATAATCATAATTTGTTCCTTAAGCTTATTATCTTTTAATCTCCTTTACTCATCCTTCATTCCCAACCTTTGATCTTAGGGTTAGTAAAAAACTTAATCTTGATCTTCCCATAAACCATTTTCATATTCTTCCTCTTGTTAGTTGTTGCTTGAGTTTCCTTACAACCGATAGTTATTGGCTTCTGATAGCTAACCTCCTTATTCTGATAACTCTTCCATCTGTTCGATAGGTATTCCAATAGTTATAACTTGGCTATTTGACATCAATTAAAAAAATGATCATAATGCCAATGATTTCTAACAATCTTCTCAATGATTTCCAACAATCTTCCCCTTTGGCATTGATGGTAAATTTTTTTTGTCATATGTTATGTCTTGTATCTGCTGATATACTTCCCTTTCACTGTATTTCTCCTTTTTTCTTAACTATATACTTCTCCTATGTGCATTATATACTTCCACTTTTTTTGGCACTTAATGCCAAATTATAATTGCATGTGGTATATCCTTATAGTGTATCCATTATGAACTTGTACTTGTCTCTTGTATTCTTCAAAATTGTATCCCATGCATCTTGTAGTGTGCTCAATCCTATCATGTGTTTGTTTAAGTTTGATGCAAATGCTTCAAGACTATCTATGACACTTAACTTCGGTGTTTGTACAATTTTCTCTGATGTTGTAATATTAGCCTGAATAATATCAATGTGTGGTGTGATTATATGTTGTAACTTCAATATCCTCGTATGTAGCCCTGCTTGCTCTGTTGTTAACTCTTTCTCCTTAGAAATAATCCCCCTCAACTCAATCAAATGTTCCATGAACTTTGTTGTAGGATGGATAATGTCGATATGTTGTGCTAGCTCAATCTGAATTCCTTGGATCTTATTGTCAATGTTGCCTGTAAACTCTGAAAAATTATACAATCTTGTGTACATTGATGCTTCTTTCTTCAAAATGTCCTTCATATTTTCAAATACCTCTGATAATTCCACTTTAAAAACTGCTATCTTTATTAACAATAGTTGTACAATATTATCTTCTAATTTCTTCGTCGTGTTGCCGATAAGTCTGTCCTCCAAATATCTTCCTGATTGATTGATTTCATCTATATAGGCTTTCAACTAGTAAAATAATGAATCTTTTGTATCCACAATCACATCTAGCATAATATCATAAAATAGATCTAATGTCTTAATCAAAATTTTCTTCTTCTATTTCTTCACTCTTTCCTTGTCCAATTTTTCTTTCTTGTCCAAAAATCATGCATACTCCTCTTTGTCCTTATTCTTCTTAAAATTCCTTAGATCTTGTTTGAGTATCTCAAACTCAGGATCGTCATGATCTGCATCTTCACCTTCTTCTTCTAATTCTCTATTCATTTTCCCTTTTACATCTTTCTGCTCCTTCTTTTCATCTTTTCTTTATCACCATATCCTCCATCTTTGTTCTCATCTTGCTTTTTTCTACTTTATCTTTCTTTTCTTCATCAATGTGCTTCTCACTTATTTCTGGTTTCTTATCACTGATATCTGTTGTATCTTGCTACTTCTTGGTGCTTGTGTCCTTTAGGGTATCTGTTGGTTCTTTTGTACTCTGCAATAGGGGGTCAGGTAGGGTTGCTTGTGTTAACTGTACAATGACTTGTTCTTGACTTGGTTCCTCTTCTGTAGTTTCTTTTGTATTCACTTTGTCATCTTCTCTTTCAATATAAATTTGTGCTAAATTTTCCTGTTGCTTATTTGATTTCTCTGATTCATGCAGACATTATTTTTCCATTAGTATAAAAAAGGAAAATAGTTTTTGAACCTTCAGTAAACCTACACCGAAAGACAAAATTTCAGTAATACTGAAAGTATAGATATCAGAGATCACCGAATGTTTGAAGTTCAAAAGGAACCCAATAGATAAAGTGGAACCCAACAAGAGGAAACCAACATAGGAACCTGACGAGCAGATATAGTGCAAACTGAGAGAATAGGCACAGTGCAAACTGAAAGAAAAAAATAGTGCAACCCGAAAGACAGTCAAAATGATTTCAGAGCAAACCGAGCATCAGACACCGAAAGTCAGTTACATCCCACAAAAAAGTGGATCTGACTTCCACTTCAGATAAAACATTCATATTCTATTTATAGAGTTTTGTTTTATTTTAAAACCATTACTTAAGGGACAAGAAACATTATTGTAATTGTTTTAATTAGTCTAACTGATTGAAAACATGTAGACTAGGAGATGAAGGTAAAGTTGTAAACCTGTGATCATAGAGTTAAGTTTGTTTTACGTGAAACTTAATTAGGTCAATCTATCTTATAAATAGATGTTGTAATACTTCTAAATGTAAGAGGAGAGGATGGATGTAGCCAACGAACACATCTATGGGTTAGACTAATAGTTTCAAGAACCAAAACAAAAAAAGATGAAATTGGTTATCACAAACCAAGAACATAGGCTACCAAGCAACAGAGGTATTATTCAATCACAATAGGTGATACATATATACATGTAATCTTGAATGGATCTGTAATCAGAAATAGTAGATTGCATACAATCAGGTCAAAGAGTAATTTGCTTACATTCTGAAAAAGTGAAGCAAAAGTAAAAATCCTTTCAAGGAAGGTAGATTTAACAATCCTTTGTCAATCTCTTAACCAAATGCACACTAAATAGTGTTGCTAAAGCTCTTAACAACATAGACTTTAACATCTCTCCACATGATACTCCTAACAGTGTAGATCATCAAAAGTGATCAAATTGTAAGCCTTAACCAGCTCCTTCCAATCTGGAGATAGTGAAGATTTTGTGGGTGCCATCCCCACCATAGTTTTTACCTTCTTACAGAGGTTTTCTGTGATATCATATCATGTGTTATGAGTCAATTACTTTCATGAATGTTGCTATGAATGTTTACATGTTTGATTACGTTAAAGAATTGATGTCTTACACAAAGATAGTATATTTCAGATGGTTGGATAAACAATTGATTACATAAAGGTTAAAGGATTAAAGAGATAAAAGTTTTTAGAGGTATTGATTCACCCCTCCCCTCTCAGTACAAAATTCCCATTATTTGTAACAATTGGTATTAGAGGTAGAACTCTTATTTGGAAAAGATTAAAGACTTAAGAGAAAAGATAATACAATGGAGAAGTACATACTTGACAAAAGTATTGAGAATCAGAAGCTAGAAATTCAGATCTTCTATGAGCAGTATAAAGAAGCTAGAATCGAGATGAGATAATTGTTAGATGAAAGAAATATTATGGAATCTCGCTGTAATGAGATAGATTACCAAGAAGAAGAGATACAAGATCTATTTGAGTCTTCAGGATCTACTACAAGAAAAGCATCAGATACATCCGAAGAAAGCATAACAAGATTAAATGAAATCAATCAACATTTGGCTGGACAAGTGAAATATTTTCAAATTGGTCAAGAGACACAGATGGTAAGAATGGTTGATGTCATGACCAATGCTAGACAAGATGAGCAAGAGAAAACACTATCTATTGATGATAGAAGAAAGATTACTGAAAAACTACAAGAAAATGAGTCTGAAATACAAAGACTTGTAGAATATCATCATGAGATTACAAATCAGATTATTCTCATGAGTCAAGAGGCAAACAAAATGAATGTTGAACTCATTGAAATAATAGAAGCTATCAGTGAGCTAAGGGAAGAAAATGAAAAGCTGAAACAAGAACTTAGAATTCAGCAACAACATAATGAAATAATCAAAAGAGCTAAAGAAAGCAATAAAAGAATGGATGATTTTCTTGATGGACAAAGGAGAGATAACAAAAGCACTGGACTAGACTATATCGAGAATGAAGAATCACCTAAACAAGTTGATCAAAAGAATGTCTATACAAATCCAAGACCAAGAAAACTGACATGCAATCACTATGGAAAGCAAGGCCACATATCAAATGTATGCAGGAGAAAAATGAAAGGTATTCCTAAATCTACATCTTCATTCATAGGATTCTATTATAAATGTAACAAGCAAGGACATAAATCATATGAATGTAAGTCTGAGATGAAACAACCAAAGAAGGAAACCTACATGGAAAAATGTTGTCCTACCTGAAAAATGCATGGGCACACTACTCTTGAATGCTGGAAGAAGAAAAAGAAATCATGGAAGCCTAAAGGTCAAGAAACTTCCTACCAACTGAAAAGAGATGGTAACTAGTATGTATGGGATTACAACACTTGGGAAAATTGTACATCATGTGGAAGATTTGGTCACATTGCTGCAAACTATATGAGACAATGGTCAAGAAATCCTAGAGGATGGACTAACCTCGGAATGGCATGTTTACATAGTCAAAAAGTCAGTCATCTCAAGAAAGACTGCAGAGACCGTATGACAGAGACCAACACCTTTTCCAATGGAAAAACCATTGAAGACACTAGGAAGATGAGAAACAAAATGTGAAGGAAAGCTACAAGCAATGATGAAGCTGGATCAAGCAATGCAATTGGTGACATCACCACCCCTACCTAAGCAGAACAAGTAAGTATGGAACTACATTACACCAATTTATATTTTACATCAGTTCCAATCATACATAGTTAAAGTGCCAAATTAGCATGATTAAAGATGCACTATGGTATTAGTTTTCAAATTCTGTGAAAACTATTTCATCGGTTAATACATACCAAAATGCATTGGTATACATTCAAATCTGAATTATCTGCACTTACTGAGAATCGTCGGTTAACATGTAAAAGCCAAAGTTGCTAGTGTAAACTGACATCCTTCAGTAATCATATGAGTTGACAAAGTTGTTTTCGCAATACATTGAAACCCATCATTGAAAGTAACAAGTTAGAGGACTTCCCAGAAGCATCCCATGGTCACTGAGAAGGAAGTTAGTGTATCAACTGACAAACTCCCTCTTCACACATTGAGGAGTGGTTGAGGATTAATGACTCGACTTAGGGAAAAGTTTATAAATAGACAACATAAGGGTTTCATTTCTCACTTGCAATTTGAGCAAAGCGATCAGAGCAAAAATAGAGCAAGAAGCGACAGCATTGCAGAGCAACTCCAACCCATTACAAAGCACTCCAAGAAGATCAGCTAGAATTATAGAGGTTGAAATAAATACCAAAGCATAACTGAGAACTCTGTTTAGCTTTTATGGAAAGCCCTAAATTTCTGAAATAATGGTCACGACATCAAGAACTGCTAAGTTGAAGAGCATCAAGAAGGATAAGGTCAATCTTGTCAAGAACTCTACCTATGTAGAACCACATTACAACATATGCCCAGAGGTTGCATCACAACCCGACAATGTTGGAGCATTCTCACAAATACCAGCTAGGGTTTTTCTTGTCGAAGATGTGCGAGCATACATACACTGCAAGATTGTGGAAATTGGCAACCTGGAGGTTGAAAAATATTTCAAGAAGCTATGTAAAGATGATGGAACTATTAAAGATGAGCACAAGCACATTGAAGTGAAAGGGCTCACAAATTCCCTATTGTTCCTGAAAGTGTTTAAGACCAAGTGGATTCAGTTATTATTGAGCAGGATCCACAATCATAAGCTATGGCTGGATGAGCCTAAACCAATAACCTGAGATGGTATACATACAGTCACCGGTTATCCTATAATCGATAAGGTAAAGGCATTAAAGCACCTGCCCAAGGCTAAAATTGAGAAGAATACATGAGCTACATGGGATGGAAGAGGACTAAGAGTATCCACCATCATCGATGAGGAAATAAAATTTGGAGCATGTGTCTTAGGATACAAGTTTTTTCAAGATAGAAGGACGAACAAAATAGCATCTGAAGTAGTGGATACAACATATAAGATTGTGAAGAAAGGAACTCAACTAGATCTATCAAAACTTCTACTCAAGCAGCTAGAAGAGAACCTAAAGACAATCAGGAATGCAAAATCAAACTCATGTAATTTTGGTTCACTTATCATGTGCATTTTCTTTTACTTCCAAGAATCCTTTCCATCAATTGGAGATGTAAAATGGGATACAACAAAACCAGTCACCATACAGATCAGTGAGTTTATAAAATCACTAGGAGACTATTTTGAGTCAGTTATGGATGAGTATTTTGTTGGATTCAAGGAGAGAATGCAGGAAAGGGTAAGAGTAAGGATCCCCAAGAAATTAATTAACAAATTCAAGAATGATATATGTTTCATGGTAGACACAGACTTCACATATATCAAACCTATTGTACCAAGAACAACATGGCTACAACCACTTGACTATGAAGTAAACATAGTTCAAGTATCCAATGCAATTGATGGATTGATAAATGAGCCCTTAGATAAATCACAACCAAAGTTTGGAACCTATGAAGAAGCCAAAGAAAGAATCAAAACTGGCTTGGTTGTAAAACATATAGACAAGAAGAAGGATAAAATGGTAAAGAACTTGAAGAAAAGGTTGTCGGTTATAGAGGAAGAAACCAAACAGACAGAAGAAATTGAGGGATAGTCATCAGTCGGTGAAGTTGAGCAGGAAAGTGACTCTGAGTCTACAGAGTCAAATAATCCATTGCCTACACTAGATAAGAATCCTAGAACTACAAATGCTACAAGGAAAAGAATTCAAATAGCTAAGGACACAAGTCCTTCACCATTGAAGAAAGGTCAAGTAAGGGCCTACAAGAGGAAACATCCAACATAGAAAAGAGGTCCAAAAAAAAGAAGAAATCTCATTAGAACCAAGGAGGACATTGAAGACACCGAACAGGATGACTTTGTTCAACAGGAGAAGCGTAAGATCCCTAAAACCATTGATGAGATATGTGCACTAATGATTAAATCAGGATCAATTACTGAGTCCAAAGTCAGAAGATGGTTAACTCTAGATCCCTTGGACTAGATCAAGATTGAAGAGGCAATTATCAAAATGATGAGTACATTTAAATATGTATCACTACAATTTTATGACAAAATGCCCAATGCACTATATGACATACTATCTGCCAGATAGACTTATGCACTGAAGGATGAAAAAGAGGTAAGGGAAAGAGTCCTTGTTTCTCTTATGCCTCCTGAATCCAAAATGGAAGAAATAAAGGAGATGATGGAGAAACATGCACACAATTTCTCACCCAATATGAGAGATTACAAGATACTAGAGGGCAAGCTAATAGACCTAGAGAAGGACAACAACAATATTTGGAGTAAGATACTCAATAGACCTACTGAGGCAAGCCCCGAGAGGACACTTCTCACAAATGAACCACATGAGGATGATTAGGCTACTGAGAGCACCAAACCAATTATCATCACATATGTAGAATTGGACAAAGAGGAAATGGACACCACAGGAAACAAGGATATGGATGTTGTAGATGAGACATGGCCAGACACCACTATGGACAACATTGTGGAAAATACAATCATTGACATCACCGATGATCCTATAGATGAAATTCAAAAAGATGAAGATGCCACTGTTGCCAAGGAATAGATTGATGAACAAGACAATATAATTGATGTTGCACAGGTGAACATACTGGGCAACATGCCAATATTGATGGAATCCATCAATATACTTCAGGAAAAGGAGAAAACACCAACCAAAGATGAAAGTATACCCATAGACAAGGGTGATGAAGAACAAAAATATGCATCAAAAGAACAAAAAGACACATCTAAAGAACCAAATGATACTACTAATGTACAACAAGACAAATCTACTAATCAAAAAAGTGAAGAAGAGAAGAAAGCAAAGGATGGAGAGCAAAAAGAGAAAAGTGAAGAAGAAAATAAAGATGATACACAAGACAATACAGAAGAAAAATCTATAGATACACCCAAGGTTAATGAGGAGACATCTTCACCTAACTGATAGTTTGACACCAAGCAGAAGGAAAAAGAAAATTCATCTTCCAAGCCTTCACCGAGCACTTCAGAGAAGACAAATGAACTAGCAATAGTAGTTCACAAATCTACATCTACACAAATCTCAAAGAAGAAGAAGAAAAAGAATAAGAATCCAGTTACTCTAAATGAAATTATTGAGATTCCAGTATGTGATCCTAGAACATTGGATCCAACTGAGCTAACAAAGTATGCAAGACTTTGTGAGAGAAAAGCTATCCAGGATAAGCTTAGGAAGGCAACTAAAGAAACAAAGGTACTTGAAACTACAAAAGAGATACTGCAATAAATATTACCTGACACTAACATTGATCAAGATAATCCTATACTTGATCAATTGGTCGTTCTCACAGAATCTATCACATCTCAGAATGTAGATGTTGAAAAGGCAATTGAAGAGTGAGCATAATAGAAATTTCAATTCAAACTAGTAGAGAAAATAAACCAAGAAGTGGCAGAGAACAAGGTGAAGTTGTCTAAAATTGTAAGTACATTGGACCCCATTATTTCAGAAGAAATAACCTTAATCCAAAAGTTATGCACTTTAGATCAACTCAAAAAGGAGTATAGTGATAAAATACCACAAATCAACGTCGATCTACAAGCAAGTGCACAAGGTCTCACTAACAGTGAAGATGCAATCAAATTTCACTATGAACAGCTAAAGCAAGCAAGAGAGATGAGAAAAGACATTCAAAATGTAGAATCAAAGTTTAGAGATGAGGTAACTGAGCTCCAAGCTCTAATCCTACCCAATCTCACATTACTGTAGCAGCACATGACACTGGCAAGAACACTGGTTGCCACCCCAGAAATGTCTGTCCTAGACAACATTTATGATATGCCTGCCAGAATTGCATTAGAACACATGGCTCTGGAACACCTTAAAGAGAAATGGGAACAAATGATGAAAGAAATGACAAAATCTCATTCCCACATTTTGGACAATCTATAAGTTACACATTTTTGTCAAGATTTTGACAACTTGTAAGTTGTACCACTTTGTCCTTACTATCAAAAAAGGGGGAAATGATATGTTCATATATCATAAGGAGAAAATGAGAAATAAAAAGGGCAAGTATAAGTATACATGTACATATATACTATAATGCATACAATTAGGGGGAGTCATATAAAGACAAGATATATACATGGTGTACATACTAAACATTTTAGTATTCATACACATATCAGTTTTTGATACTAATGTTAAAGGGGGAGATTGAAGACATTATTTTTCCATTAGTATAAAAAAGGAAAATAGTTTTTGAACCTTCGGTAAACCTACACCGAAAGGCAAACTTTCAGTAACACTGAAAGTACAAATATCAGAGATCACCAAATGTTTGAAGTTCAAAAGGAACCCAATAGATAAAGTGGAACCCGACATGAGGAAACTGATAGAGGAACACGACGAGCAGATATAGTGCAAACTGAGAGAATAGGAACAGTGCAAACTGAAAGAACAAAATAGAGCAACCCGAAAGACGGTCAAACTGATTTCAGAGAAAACTGAGCATCAGACACCGAAATTCAGTTACATCCCGCAAAAAGTGGATCTGACTTCCACGTCAGATAAAACACTCATATTCTATTTATAGAGTTTTATTTTGTTTTAAAATCATTACTTAAGGGACAAGAAACATTATTGTAAATGTTTTAATTATTCTAACTAATTGAAAACATGTATACTAGGAGATGAAGGTAAAGTTTTTGATTAAGGAAAATAGGTTTTGATGGGTACCTAAAACCCTACAGAGCTATATATAAAAATCTAGAGCATATAAACATTAAGTATCAACCAAAATGAAACAGGAAGTCCCACATCCAAACAAAACAGTCCTAGAAAATACAGAAAGCCAAAGACAAAACCAAAAAAGCCAGGATAAAAATACCAGGGACGCAAATTAGGCAATGTCTCTGAGAATCTAAGCAGCACGCATCTCTAGCTTGGTCATTCTACCCGCAGCCTCTTTTAGGTCAGCCAACTCTTTATCAGCTTCCTGGATCTCCATCTTCTTTGTGGCTTCTCTTGTCCTCTTCTTCTTTCCCTCTTCTGGTAGCTTATCCCTGCCACTATTTAGTGGCTGGTCCTCCTTGTTCCCTCTTTTCTCTTCAAATTTGTCAATAATCACCTTGATATTATCATTTGAAGCCTTTAGTATATTGTAGCTTTGCTCAGCTATTTTGACCATTGAATCCTCAATACTTTCAACTCTTTTCTTCAGCTCATTCACTCTACTATCCATCTCCCTGTCCTCCGCAATGTTCTTGTTATTGTTATTTATGTTATCTTTCTCCATCCTATCCATTCTTTTTTTCAGCTCATAGATTTTGTAGAAGGTCCATTTAGTGGTTTTGTAGCTATCAATGACACTATTTTTAGCATTGTTCAACACGTCTATATGAGGATCCTCCCTTGCATTGTAACTAAGAATCACCAAAGTTGGATCAATTAACTCTTCCATCTAGATTTTTCCCTCCTTGTTCTCCTTAACCAAAGTCCTAACCATTTCTCTCTTTATCCCCATTTTAGCAGAGACCGTGTCAAAATTCCTCCAAACAACTTTCTTGTTTTTTCCAGTAATGATCTTCCCCATATTCTGCAAAACCTTGACTCTGATCATCCTCATCATTCCCCCTCCCCTGACTATCCTCTTTTCCATCTCCCTCCTCTTGTATATTTTCCTGAATATCTTGCCTCTCCTCCTGGGTTTCCTCCTTACTTTGATTCCCTCTTTTGAACCTTGTTTCCCTCTTCCCTGAGCTTGCCTCCTCATTTTGAGCCAACAATTTGATTGTTATCTTCCTCTTTCCTTCCATCTTCCCCTGCTTCCTGCCTTGTTTCATTTTTCCCTCTTCTCTTGAACTCTCATTCTCTACTTCCATCCCATCTGCATTTTTGTTGTACTCCTTGTCAGAGGAGATTTCAATGTGCTATTTTAAAGACTCCATTTTAACTCTTTTCTTCCCCTTCTTCGTCTATAGAGGCTCTTCCTCCTCAGTATCCGAGTGCATATCTCATCTTTCCTCAGTATCAAAGGGGACATAATCCTCACCTGAACCCTCCTCAGACTCATCATTTCCCTCCTCTAAACATTTACTTTCCTTCCCCATAGTGCGAGCTTTAAAGTATTCATAAATTAACAACAATTAACCCTCATGGAAAGTTGGGTTGCTAATGTGTTTCTCCTTATAGTCATTAATGTTTTCATTGATAGACGAATATAGGAAGAAAGGAATGAATATCTTTGCCTCGTACCTAAAATGGTTGAGAAGCATGAAGTGGTGAGTGCTTATGCGGTCGAATCTTGTATCCAGAGAGATGAATTTGATAATTTCTTGCAACACAAATCTCCACAGTAGCTTGATTGAGCTTGGTTGGTAGAAAGTTCCCTTCTTCACAAGTGCTTTCTTTTCCTCTGCATTTTTAACAAAATTTGTCAGAGCTTGACCAAAAATATTCCTATCCCTATAAAATTTCTTCCTAATGATGGGTATACCAGTCACAGCCAAAACAATTTCCTTCGTCACCATAAAATCCACCCCATTAATATTCACCTGCCCATCATTCCATCTTTTCACCATCATCTTCGTAACCAAGGGCTTCCACCCATGAAGACACTCAATGAAGGTAGTCACTTCACCCTTTTTCAAGATCTCCCAAACCTTGGATCCACATTGCCATTTTTCAGTTTCCTTCTCTGGTTCCCTCCTGTGACTTTCGCCCACCATATCTGCTATTTCTTTGCCTCCTCTATTTCTTGTATGATTCCCACTAAAATCCCTTTATTTCCAAGTGATATTGAGTTGATGTTTTGAGAGACCTCTTTTTGCCTTGTGAATGCTATAATCAATTTTATGCAACCAAGTGTGCTGATGAGAGCATAAAATGATAATCCCTCCACCTCTCCTATACTTGCACATCATTCAATGATTCTTCCCCCACCTGTCATAACTCTTCATAATTATCATTTAATACATCTGAGTATGCCCGAAACCCGATCAATTTCAATGAGGCCTAAGATTTTTGATGGTAAATTATTCCCATCATTCCACCTTTTAACTCCCTCACTCTTGACTCCCATATTTTCCAGCCTGTCTGCCACCTGGTTGGCTTCCCGGTATTCATGTGCCACATGGACCTGATCAAAGGTTTTGAGGATTTTTCTGCACTCCCCAATTATGTTCTCAATTATCCACGCAGGCTTGTTCTTTTCATTTAAGCAATCTATGATGTTCTTTGAGTCCCCTTCTAACCACAAATTCTTGATCCCTATTTCCCGATCTAGCCTTAAGGTGTGATGTGCCACACTCGCCTTAGAATAATGGTTATTTTGTGACCCCAAGGAGGAAAAAATAGCAGCAATGCCTTTTCCATGTGAGTTCCTTATAATTCCTCCCATAGTAGCCATCCCAGGGTTGCCCTTTGCTGCCCCATTGAAGTTAGCTTTGAACCACCCTTCCGGCGGTAATGTCCATCTACAATCCATTCTCTTTTTGGTATTATCAGGCCCATTGTTGTGAAGTGGACTGATACCTTTGCTATGAGTGTAGTTTTCCATGAGGGCATTTGATATTTTGTGGGAAACATACTTAACAGAGGTAGCCTTTTCCCTAAAGATCCTATTATTTCGCTCCTTCCACACTCCCCAACATATGTGTGGCATTACCCATGGCCATAGATTATGACCTCTCAACCCCTGATTCCATGGGTCAAAGAGCTCAAGAGTCATATTGGGGAAACACCAGGATGTCTCAAAAAAAGATAGGAAATGATACCATATTTGTCTGGTGAAGTCACAGTGGATAAACAAGTGGTCCGCACTCTCACTTTGATATTTGCATAAAATAAATCTATTAGGAATGTGTTGTCCTCTCTTTATTAGGTTATCTACAGTCAAAATATGATTTTGGAGCATAGTCCAGAAAAAGATGTTGATCTTAGGGATAATACCAGGGTAACAGGCCTTGGCCCGTATGGGGATAGTATCAATGTGTTGCATGGTTTCATATCCTGAAGCCACCCTATAGATACCATCGGTAGTTTCCCCCCAAACAATAACATCTTCTTTGAGAGAGAGGGGAGTGTGACCAATTTTGACCATAAGAGGTTTAAGGTCCTGGGACACCTCAGTTAGGTTCACCCATTCATTGTTGATTCTATAGTCACTAACTTTGCTACCATATCTTTCAATGCAAGAATTATCCCATCTATTATAAGTCTCCAAGTTCCATAAAGGACCCCGTCTGAGCCAATCATCATGCCAAAAGTTGACATCCTTACCATTGCCTAATTTCCATCTTTCTTTTGTGGTCACTATACCCTTAGTCCTCAGAATGCCATTCCAAATGTAGGATCCCTTCGGGTCCATTTCTCTATTGATGAATTGTTTGAAGGTTATGTTTACTGCTGTAAAGGGAAGAAAAATACATCTATCTTTTTATTTGTTTATTTATTTTTATTAGGGTTTGATTGTGTATTTTCCTAACCTTTACATTTAAATTGAATTGTGTTTGATTGTATATTGCAATTGCGAATAAGGAGAAGATAAGATGCTCTTCTTCTATCCTCAAATTCACAAATGGAAGATCCAAGTTGATTAATCCCAAAGAAAGATCAATGCAAAAATGAATAAACTATTTGGAAAAGAGGGTAAAGAAGGAGATCTTAAATTCTGTTAATTATAAAGTAAATATGATTTATGACAATAATTGAAGAAATAGGATAAATGTACTAACCTTAAAGAATTGTAGATTAAAGAATATTGTTTTATGTGGTGTGTACTATGTTTCTGGAAAAACTGAAGTATGATCCAGAACCAAAATGCAAAGATGAACAAAACCTAGATATTTTTTTCCAATTTGACACCATCTTATGAAAAAGGTCGACCTTGACCCACAAATGTCACCCCTGACCAAATAATGTCGACCCTAACCTGCATAGCATCAACAGAAAATCTATTCATGGAGCTCGATAGAAATCCAAAAAGGGTATCCAGATATGAGTCCAAATCCACAGTCTTGAACCTGTACCTACAATAAAAAGAGGTTTGTTTGTTGGGTGGAGGAGTTTGCCTTGGTCAAACCCCGGCTTTGGAATTAAACTCAAATACATGTAATTGAAATTGCATAAAGATAAACAAAGTAAATGCACAAATTCACCTCACTTGAAAAAGTCCTTGTGGAGGATTCGAATCCTTGATTCCACAAGTATGTATGCACCAAATATGTAGAATGTGTAATGGTAGGATGTCTTCAATCTCTTTCTTGTATATCTCCAACACCAAGTCTTGAATGGGTTCTTGAATTTGTAAGAGGCTTAGAAGAAGGTGGATGGAGAGATCACCAAAAGGGCACTATGTAGCTTGAATCCTTCAATGGCCTCCAATGGATATCCTTCATGAAAATGGATGCTTGAATGATTGAGAATGGATGAGTGCTTGCTTGAAATCTTGCTTCTTTTCTTGCTTGGACTTCACTTAATAATGCTCCTCAATTGCTTAATGATGCTTAGAAAAACTTAGAGAAAAATGAGAGGAGAAAGCTCTCTTTTATATGAAACTAGGGCACAATCTTCTAAGGAGGCTGACATAGGAGAATTAAATTCCCATTAAAGCCTTTACCCCTAGGAGAGGACCTATATTAAATATAATTTAGGAATCAATGCTTCAGAACCCGAAACAGCCGACCCAGAAGCGGGAAATAACTTTTGCAAAGACCGACATCCAGAAACTGCATGACCCTGAAGTTTGAACCTTGGGTCAAGGTCAAGGTTGAACTTGACCTAGGTCAGGGTCAAGGTCGACATAGACCAAAAAGGTCGACCCTGACCTTGAAGTCCAGAATCTCAGGTCTGCAGTCCAGAATGCAGAAATCAGGCTGGAAAGAAGTGGAAAGAGGGGCAGAACAGGGGGAAAGTTAGGTCTAACTTAGGAACCCATTCAAGGTGCTTGATATGACCCCAAACCACTTATTCAAAAGGCTAAACAAGTCTACAATGGAAGTGCTTCCATTTTGTGACTATACATTTAGCCCCCACTTTAGCAAGAGTATGAGCTCAACACAAACTCTTGGTAAAGGAGAACATATAGAAAATACAATCTTATTGGAATCAAAAGGGACAAAGAAATCCTCAAGCCCCCAAGAGACTTAAGTCTTTATCAACCCTAAGATCACCATAAAAGAGACATCACTTAGTTAAGAAGAGAGAGAGAGAGAGAGGGTGTGATTATCTTGCCCGATGAGAAATTATGTCCCATTGTGAACCACACAAAGAGCATAACTGGAAAGATGGAGTTGAACTGCCTAGTGAATATGGCTACTCACTAGTCAACCCATCAGGGAGATCCATTCTTAAAGGGATCAGAAACATTGTAATTTGAAAACTGGCGGGATTATGAGATCCATGTAATTTTAAACTAGAGGGATCAAGAGATCCTAAAAAGTAAAAATGACCATGCTTTAAGGATTAGTTTTTAATCCATAAAGGGAAAATTTTTAAATGTTGAAAACTATTTTAAACATTTGTGTGTGCAAAAGTGAGTAGAGTGTATGCCCCCACGTTAAATTCATTGCTAACTCTTTAATAGGAGCAATAGTTTTAATGGAAACATAAAAAACTCTACGGATTATGTTTCCACTGCGAGATGCCCCCAAAGGAAGACAAATCATGGGAAAAAAAACATAAACATACATAAGAACAAAAGAGGGATCTACCTAATGTAGGGTCAGTATGATCATAAGGTAACATGTACATAGAAATATGATATTATTGCAAATGAATTGACATCATTCCCCAAAGAAAGTAGAACTACAATCACAAAGGAGGAAAGAAAACTTAAGAGTTACGAAGAAGAATCTTTTCGGACCACAACATGGAGACCAAAAAGAATTAATGCTACCATGTCGCAGATCCAAGCAGATTATACAAGGAAAACATAACTGTTGGAAATACAATAATGGGAAAGCAAGATACTGAGAGGGGGGGTGAATCAGATCTTCAAATTTAAACACTTAAAAAAAACTGATCCACAATTATACATATATGAATCTAATGTAACATCAAATAGCATCCATACAATGAAATAAATAACTCATAACACAAGAAATTGGTAACCCAGAAACCCAAATAGGTAAAACTGGGGTGGGAATGACACCCACAAAATTATTCACTACTGCAGCAATAAATTGTGCCTGTTAGGGCTACAAAAGTTGATTACAAAATGAAATCTACCTGGTTAAAGGTCTACCTGATTAAGAGCTAAAGATCATTACAATCTACCCTGTGAAAGGATTTCAACTTACAATAAAGTAAGCACTCTGTTAGGAGATTTAGAAAGGTTTGCTAGAACCACTCTGTTAAGAGATTTCACCTAATACAATGATTAGAATGTTTCAAGTAATGATCTTTTGTTATGCACTCAGATGCTAATGACAGATCTCCTCTTTCTAGTACCTTCTATGATCTCACAATCTGATATGCCTTTACTCCACTGTTCACTGTTCTGACACTCTGCTTGATCTATGCTTCTTATAAAAATAACCCTCTGTGCATTTCACTTCAAAATGCAGTCACCACTTCTCTCCACACACACAAAATAGGGTTTAAGAAGCAATCTTATATATCTATTCAAGTCTGGTAGTGAGATCTAGATCAAAGATCAGGATCTAATAGTCATACCTCCAAGGTATTACAATTAATAATTACAATAGGTCATGCATAGGATAAAACAATTAAATGCATAATTAACTCCGTAGGAAAATATTAAATGCGTACATAAGTCGGCCCAAAAAGCTTATACAAGTCAGCCTGAACACTTATCCTTGAAGTTTGAATCAATCCAGACATGTATACACAAACTGTTCTGCTCACCACTTAACATCTCTGTCACTCGGCACTAAGTATCCTACTCGGCTCGGCATGATACAACTCAGCAACCTGAATACTACTCGGCAATGTTGCTCAGCCTTAGATAGTTTTAGCTCGTCCACAGTGATAGCCAACTAAAACTGCCTAATTAAATGACTAAGTGTTGGTCACTAATCATCAACAGAACTTAGAGATTAACAATCTCCTCCTTTGATATTAGTGGCAAAAACACACTTATCATTTCTTCATTTCATTCCATCAAAATGTTGCCTAAGTATACGAAGTACTCCCCCTAGGAATATACTCAGAATTATACATACAAAAAGTTACATAGAATACATGCCTTCAAAATATATACAAATGTACCTACTCTGTACTGATTTATCATACTGTATCCTTACCAACTTCCCCCTTGTTTTTGTCACTGATTGCAGGTGGGGTTAAGTTATACTTGTCCAAAAATTGTTTATGAAGTTGTAGGATGGATGCAAATGTAGTATCTCAACTGTCCTTGGCAATATTCATAACTTCCAATTTTATCTCTAGCTAGGTAGCTAGAATCACTAAACTTTCTGCAATTGAGAGATTTGAATTTCTCTATGACAAATCTTTTGCAGCTGAAAGTTCCTTCTGTATTACCTCCAAGTGAGGCAAGAGGCTTGTCTGAATGGTGATCAATTTGGCCCTAATTTGACCATCTTCAGCCATAATCTTGGCAATTCTTCATTGTGCATTGATCAACTTAGTAGAATGTAAGGAGCTAGAGGTAGCTTCCTTACCCAAAGTATTGCTAGATGATTTCAAATCTAACTGTGGCTTCTCAACAAGTTGTAGATTATCCTTTGTGAAGAATTCAACATCACATAGCTTCCTGTACAAAGAATAAACGTTTGATGTAACTTCCTCCAAAATTCCTACAAGAGTAGAAAGTTCAACCTGTTTTGTTGCAATCTCTGCTGAGATTTTCTCCAGAACTTTGCTCTCGAATCTCCTCTTGAACCATTGTAGAAGTTTTTCATTTCTATTTAGGTCATCATCAGTTACCTTCCGTACAATGTGAACTAACTAATCAATAATGGGAGTTTGAGGCATTTCATCTTTGAATTCAAAAGCCTTTGCAAATATATCCTTGATATCATGTAACACCTGCTTTTGCTTCTGTTCTATTTTCATTTCTTCCTGTCTATTTTTCCTCTTGAGTAATTCCTGAAGAGTCCCTATTTATTCAAAAGACAATTCATTGGGATCCCATTGTGGAATCACAATTAGCTCATCTAGTGTGACATCAATAATTTGAGACTTCTTCCTCATAACTTTTCTTCTCTTCAATTCTGGTGAGCTTATGCTTAGCTGCATCTTATCAATACCTTTTCCTGTGTCAATATCAATATCCATTACCTCTTTCAATTCTGTCAAGATTGTCTGAGGATCAGGCATACCTCCAGTTTTAGGACCTGTGGGAGTGGATGGTGCAGAGTGTGGTAGATCAACCAACACTTGCACTGCCTCTTGTTCCTTATGCTTGTTAGAATTATCCTTCATCACTACACCACTATCAAAAACTATTTTTACAATCTCTAAAATAGGTGGATTTTGTGAAGTTACCTCTTGTGCATTTATTTTCTTTTTCTCTTTGCCTATCTGATCATTGATGACTTCAAGTTCCTCATCAGTTCTCTCTCCAGATGTTGTTGGTTTTCCTCCTTCTATCTCAGTTTCCTTAATAGGTGACTCAATATTTGTATCACTTAGCATATCCTATCCCTTGGCATTCAAATTGCTGGAATCATCAATTGTGAAGTCAATTGGACTGTCTGCAGCCAGATCAATAGAATTTGCTGATTCTAATGCATCTTTAGTCTTGTCATGTTTAGTAGCAATTTGATCTTGTGTCATTTGTTGCTCAGGGGTAATCTCCACTTCTTTATCCTTCTGATCAGATGTTCCTTCATCAGATTTCTTTTCTTTTGGAACTACCAGTCCAAAGATTTCCTTCCAAATCCTAGTACTCTACTGTACTAAACCTTCAATATCATTTTTCAAAACAATATAACCTCCGAGCTTAGGAAAAAACCTATTCTTATATTCTTCAATGAATTTTTCTCTTTGTTTTGATGTCAACTCAGGTATCACCTTGGATAATGTACCTTCCCTGATCTGTCTCTCTGTAGTAAGTGCAAATTCCCATTTGATCGACAGAAACTCATATAATTCATTCAGCACATGGTTTCCTATCTCTGTAGGAGTTAACTTAAAATTACTCATCATATCTAAAAGTGCTTCCTAAACTTTATGCTTGTCTCCAATACTCAATTTCTCATACTTAATGAATTTAAAAGTAGCTAACCCTGCTGAATTTCTCAAATTGTCACATCATCAATATTAGCGGGTTTCTTGAATTGTGTAGTGGGTATGTTGTTGGGTTGATCAATCTCAGACTTTTCATCATCACTATCTATCTCCAAGTGCAATCTCCTCCTTGGTCTCTTTACTAGTTTAGTCGGCTCAGCTTTAGGAGCAAATTTAGTTTTCTTTCCAAAAATGCTTTCTCCAACCTTCATCTTTCCATACACTTTTTTTTGTACTGCTGGAGTAGTAACAGTGGATGCTCTAGTCCTCAGATGATTAGCTGTAGGAGGTGTAACCTTAGATTTAGCTTTACTCAGCTTGGTTACTTTGACAACTGTTGGTTTCTTACCCTTAGCCTTCTCAGTGATCTCCTTTGATGCACTGACTTCCTCTTCTGTAGATATATCTTCTCCTTGTCTAGTGGATAGGCCTAAAGGTGCATCCTCAGGTTCCTCATCACTATTCAAACCAACCATTTTCTTCAGATTTTTCACAATCTTTTTCCTTTTTTTCTCTCCATGGTTCCCTCCTTCAAACTTCTTGAAATTTTTACTTTTGCTTCATCAAAATTACCAAATCTTTCTACTGTAGTATCAATTGCCTTTCCTAGGAGTGCAATGATGGTTTTTGATGCTTCATCAATGTTAATTTCATAGGGAAATGATTCCAACCATGCTACCCTAGGTGTCACAGCCTGAATATATGTGTGATCTATATCAACTAGAAAGAAAATTTCTTCATAGTGCTTCTCCACTAGTGATCTAGGAATCCTATTCCTTAATCTCATTCTCTTTTTAAATTCCAAAAAATAGTTCCCCATAATACTATTGAAATTACTTCCTAATTTCTCAATGCATTCACTTATCTAAACTGTAATGGGTCTATCCTTTTTCCAAATGATATCTCCCAATGTAGGAAATGTATGTTGAATGTAGCAAAATATGCAAACTAGTAAGGAACCAAACTTACATGATGACCTCTTAGCTTTTTGTGATTGATGCTAGGTTCTCATCTAGTTGTGTTTTCTATAGCTCGGCAAGATCATATGTTTGATTCTTCTTAACAATCTTCCATGCCTGGTCAATGACTGTGCAAGGAACACTATCCATTCAACTCGACTGATAGAACTTATGTGCAATCACTCTTACTCCAAAATCAAGTTCATTTTAGAGATACTCATACCTCTGTTGTTCCATATGGCTCCAATGTTCACTGTAATTTCTTCTTTACTATTATCTCTCATTGTCTATTTCCCATTAACAACAGGACATCCAGTCACTCGATGAATCATGTTTTTAGTTATCTTGACTGGTCCATTGTCTAACCACATACACATATCATGAACTTGGCTAAGAATGACCTTAATCCATTCATCTTTGGAACCTTGTGGGAAATCTAGGGCACGAGTTAACCCTTTTTTGGCTAAATGTTTGAATTCTTCCTTCAGAACTCCATCAACACACAATTTGCTGTAGGATTTTCTCAATTCACTATCACCTACTTCACCAATTTTAACCATGTAACAAGATCTTACATCGTGGATCATAAGTACCTTTGGTGGAATGGATGAGAGAGCTCCAGTCAGATCACTCTGAATTGCATTTTCAGGAATGGCTCAAAAATTGAGAAGTGCACATACACCATTCTGTACTAACTAAACTTGCTCTAGTTCTCCCTCCATACTTTTGACTGATGCAAAAGAGCTTGCAGCTATAATCTTGAAGTTAGGGTTTGAGAAATGAAGAACAGAATACCTCACCAAGTAGGACTTTGCACTGTTCACCTTAGGATTGCCGACGATACACTGATGAAATCTTCGATGCTAACTTCGTTAAGATCAAATTCTGCAACTTCTTCAATCGCTCCGTGAATAATGAAAATCGCAAGGTAAAATGAAGAATAAATTGTTCATGCTTTATAGACACAAAAGGTCAAGGTAGGTAAGAAATAAATGTTTTGCCCATTGAGTTAGTGCAAGCCAACTATCCTTGGATTTCTAACACAACTTGCATCCCACTCGGCTGACCATACTCAGCCATCACAGAACTTACTCGACCAACAAACTCGAAACACACTAAAGAATTTGGCCTTAGTGTCCACGACTGGTGCTCGACACCTATAGTGCAATTAGCTCTTCTCGGCATTTTTTTTTTCAAAATGTGTCCTGGTGCATCTTAACATATGCAAGTATGGACTTTGGCATATTTCATGTTAGGAACTGATGTAAAATAAGATTTTTAAATTCAGTTCCTTACATACCTCTTTAGCCTAGTTGGAGATGATGTGATCACCTAATCCATTGGATTGGGTGACCTTGGCTACACTAGCTTCACTGCTGCATGGTTCAGACTTCTTAACCCATGTTTGGTTCATCTGTGCTCTAATCTACTCAACAGTGGGACTAGGTACCCTAGTCTTACAATCTTTCCTTGTATGACCAATTTTCAGACAACTGTGACAAACTAGGCTTCCATTCATCCAACTCTTAGACTTTCCTCAGAAATATGTCCTTATGCATTTTTCTGGAACATGTCCATACTCACCACAGAAATGATAACTATGCCATGTGTTGTAATCCCAATTGTAAGTATTGCCTTTTCTTGGTGATTTCTCTTGTGCCTTTGATGTCCATTGTTGTTTACCTTTAGATCTACAATCTTGTGCTCTATGACCATATTTCTGACAGTTATAACAATTACCATTGAATCTAGGTGTGGAAGGTGCATTTCTTGCCTTTGTCTTACATTCACGTGCTTGAAGTCCAAACTTATTATAGTTAAAGAAATAACCATTAAAGATAGTTTTAGAATTGGACTTACCATTCTTTCTTCAGCAAACATTTTTTGTATGACCTGGTTTCCCACAATGGTGGCAAACAATTTTGTTGTTTCTTGGTTTTGCATTCCTCCTTTCACTTGTCTTAGATGATTCTCCTTCTTTAGTGGTTGTATGTTGTTCAGTGTGACCTAATCCAGAAGAATCTTTAGGTCTTCTTGATTCTTCCACTAGTTGTTCAAAGTAGCTCAAAGCTACATTGGGATCATTCACTCTGTTGTTAAGTTCTTTCTCAGATCTCAATTCATCTTTCAACTGACTTTTCTCAGATCTAAGATTTACAATCTCCATGTCTTTCCTACTAATCTCCTGATTCACAAGTAGTAGTTGATTAGCCATGTCAACTTGATTGACTGTCATTGTTTGTACATCATGTGTTCTTTCATCAAGTCTGATAGTCATCACTCTTTTGTCTTCTTCTGCCATAGCCTTTTCATCTTTGGCTTTCTTTTTCTGTTCAACAACTTCACACATTCTTATT
>MU223817.1:147204-163150 GCA_018584345.1 Thuja plicata | reverse complement strand
TAGAATCTTGATTATGGTTTTCTTGGATAAGCCAATTTCCCATTTTATCAAGTTCGGTTGAAAGGTTTTGCACTTGTTCAGGAGGAACTCTTAAAGCGTCATCTTCATCATGAGATGAGTGAGAAGATTTATGCTCCATAGAAGGATTGGAATCATGAGTTATCAAATTATCATCAGGAATCCTAAGGAAAGGAGAGGAAGACTCAGGGTCAAAGGAACCCATAAGTCTATGACTTCTTTTAACCGAGATACTATAAGTAGGACTAGAGGTGGTAAAGCTCATACACCAATACAATGCCAATGAATTAACACCAAATTTTGATTTATTAATTTTAAATGTAATTGAAAGAACATGCAAGATCTAACATAAATAATGTAAATCTAACACCAAAAAGAAAGAGTTGTCTTTCGCAGGTTCACCAAAATGTAAAGGGAAGAAAAATATATCTATCTTTTTATTTGTTTATTTAGTTTTATTAAGGTTTGATTGTGTATTTCCCTAACCTTTACATTTAAATTGAATTGTGTTTGATTGTATATTGCAATTGTGATTAATGAGAAGATAAGATGCTCTTCTTCTATCCTCAAATGCACAAATGGAAGATCCAAGTTGATTAACCCCAAAGAAGGATCAATGCACAAATGAATCAACTATTTGGAAAAGAGGGTAAAGAAGGAGATCTTAAATTCTGTTAATTATTAAGTAAATATGATTTATGACAGTAATTGAAGAAATGTACTAACCTTAAATAATCACAGATCAAAGAATGCTATTTTTTGAGGTTTTTACTCTGTTTCTGGAAAAGCTGAAGTATGATCCAAAACTGGAATGCAGAGACGAACAAAACCCAGAAATATTTTTCTCATCTAACACTGTATTATGAATAAGTTCAACCTTGACCCACAAATGTCACCCCTAACCCAATAATGTCGACCCTGACCTGCACAGCGTCGACATAAAATCTGTTTGCGGAGCCCGATAGAAAGCTGAAAAGGGTATCCAGATCTAAGTCCAAATCTTCAGTCCTGAACCTGTACATGCAAGAAAAAGAGTTTTGTTTGTTGGGGGTGAGGGGTTTGCCTTGGTCAAACCCCAATTTTTGAATTAACCTCAAATATATGTAATTGAAATTGCATAAAGATAAACAAAGTAAATGCACAAATCCACCTTGCTTGAAAAATTCCTTGTGGAGGATTTGAATCCTTGATTCCACAAGTATGTATGCACCAAATATGTAGAATGGTAGGATGTCTTCAATCTCTTTCTTGTAGATCTCGAACACCAAGTCTTGAATGGGTTCTTGAATTTGGAAGAGGCTTGGAAGAAGGTGGATGGAGAGATCACCAAAAGGGCACTATGTAGCTTGAATACTTCAATGGCCTCCAACGGATCTCCTTCATGAAAATAGATGCTTGAATTATTGAGAATGGATGAATGCTTTCTTGAAATATTGCTTCTTTTCTTCCTTGGACTTCACTTGATAATGCTCCTTAATTGCTTAATGATGCTTAGAAAAACTTAGAGAAAAATGAGAGGAGAAAGCTCTCTTTTATACGAAACTAGGGAAGAATCTTCTAAGGAGGCTGACATAGGAGAATTCAATTTGCATTAAAGCTTTTACCCCTAGGAGAGGACCTATATTAAATATAATTTAGGAATCGACACTCCGAAACCTAAAACAACTGACTTAGAAATGGGAAATAACTTTTGCAAAGACCGACAACCAGAAACTGCAAGACCCCAAAGTTTGAACCCTGGGTCAAGGTCGAGGTCAACCTTGACCTAGGTCAGGGTCGAGGTCAACCTTGACCTAGGTTAGGGTCAAGTTCAACATAGATTAAAAAGGTCGACCCTAACCTTAAATTCTAGAATCTTAGGTCTATAGTCCATAATGCAGAAATTGGGCTGGAAAGAAGTTGAAAGAGGGGAAGAATAGGGGGAAAGCCAGGTCTAACTTAGGAACCCATTCAAGGTGCTTGATATGACTCCAAACCACTTACTTGAAAGGATAAACAAGTCTACAATGGAAGTGCTTCCAATTTCTGACTATACACCTGTATATTTATCCTTCATAATATCCCTCCATTCCCCTGTTGAATTGAAAATTCTCCAAATCTGTTTATCTTGCAGAGCTTTGTTGAATTGCTTTAAATTCTTGATTCCTAGCCCTCCATTTTTTTTTCTTGCATATAGTATCCCAAACCACCAGGGGGCTACTTCTTGTTTCCTTCTTTGTCGGCCCATAATAAATTTCTTTGAATTGCTTCCAGAGAGTCTGTCACCGTAGCAGGTATAGAGAAGAGGCTTAGTGCATAAGTAGGGAGGTTCTGAAGAGTAGATTGTATCAGTATCACTTTTCCTACCTAACTAAGGGGGATACCCTTCCAGCCTGCCAATTTTTGTTGAATATACCAATAAGGCCTCCCTAGAAGGAATCAGGTGGTTTGGTTCTAAGCGGAAGACCTAAATAGGATGTGGGAAAGGATCCAAAACCACAACCCCAAATGCCAGCCATTTTCCTCTATCTATCCATGGGGGTATTAATGAAGAACACTGAGCTCTTGTTCTAGTTAATAAGTTGACCCGTAGCATTGTAATAATAATTTAGGATTTTCTTAACATTTCTAGCTTCTTTCACCGATGATTCACCACCTAAAATGGTATCATCCATGAATTGCTGGTGGGTAAAAGTGAAAGGGCCTAAAGAAGGTTTTATCCCAATGATTTTATCCCTTCTACTATTTTCATGGATAAGCCTTCCCATTCATTCAGCCAAAATTATGAAGAGTATCGGGGAGAGGGGGTCCCCTTACCTAAGACCCCTAGAAGATTTGAAGAAGTCTGAAGGAGAACCATTCACCAAAACCATGAAAGAAGGGGTGGAAATCAGCTGTGAAATAATCTTTATTACGTTGTCATTGAAGCCAAAAGCCCCCAAGATGTTACTCAGGAAGATCAAATCAACCCTATCATATTCCTTAGAAAGGTCCAATTTAAGAAGGAATCCTTCTCTTTTTCCTTCCTCCAAAGACTGAATCACCTCATGCACTGCTATGATAGAGTCCAAAATTTGTATACCAGGGACAAAACCTATTTGTTGGGGGGCAATAATAACTGGGAGGATTTTAAGAAATCTAATAGTTAAGACTTTAGAGATTATCTTATAAAATGAATTACACAGTCTAATAGGTCTAAATCTATCAAAAGAATCCGCACCTGGAATTTTTGGGATGAGAACAAGAAAGGTGGCATTGATCTCTTTAAGAAGGCTCTTAGCTTTGAAAAATTCCCAGACTGCTTTAACAATATCATCTTTGATAACATCCCAGTACATCTGGAAAAAGAAAGAAGGGAAACCATCTGGGCCAGAGGCTTTTTTCGTAGGTAAGGAAAAAATAGCTTTATGGATTTCCTCCTGATCAGGGATAGCCATCATATCCTTATTCTATCTCTCTGTGATCACCTTAGGTATAGTTTGAAGATATTTTAATTTTTCCATGATATCACCTGTTAGAAGGTATAGTTTGTGATCATTCTATCTTCCTTAGCTCTGCTTATTGTAGCTATAGGTGAGGCTAGAGATGGGTCCCTACTATTTTTATTTTTCACTATTATCCATGGTCCCACATTTTTGTCTTTGGAGACATCTTTTTAGCTATCGAATAGGGCTTTTATTCTTGAGATTTGTCCAGGAGTGCTAGATGATACCATTTCTAGGAATCGGATAATCTTCCTTCGAGAAATATAATTGCTTCTGCTAAAGTTAGATTCTTGGGAGAGGATTGGGCCCTATCCACCCTCATGCCTCCCATCTTCCTATGAGTTTGGAACAAAGGAGAGAACAGTTTTGTCTTCACCTATGATCTCCCCCTCTTATGGGTTCTCTAGACCTCCTTTGTCTCCAATCCCATATTCCTTAACTGGATGTGTTGGGCTTGCTGAGTCCCCTTCCCTCTCCCTGCCTTTTTTTGGCTGAGCTTGTGGCTGTCCCTTTCTCTCCCCCTCAGTTGGTATGGACCCTTAAGACTCCATTTGATCTAGCTGAAGTTCCAGACTATCAGTTGTCATCTCCCCTTGTGGATTCTTCTTTTTTGTTACAAGATTCATTTCATATGGGGATTTCTCCTTCCAGACCTTCTTGGTGTTGTTAAGATACTTTATTATAGGTTGAGTCTCTAACCTCTTTCCTTGTTTTATTTTATCCTTTTGATATTTTTCCTTCTCAATGACTATTGGGCACCTTTTGGCCTTATGTCCATCTTTTTTACAGTGGAAGCAAGCAAAGGGAACACTTTCATACTCTATTTGTTGCACTCATTTTCCCAATCTGGATTGGAAAACAATAGCCTCTAGCATATCTTGACCAACTTCAACTCCAATGCATATCCTCTCATAAGTGAGTCTTTTCTTTGCCACCATAACTGGGTCTATTGATAGCAGCTCCCCAAAGGATCTAGTGATGCCCTCAAAAACATCCTCATGCCAGTACTCCAAGGGAAACTCAGGAAACCTAGCCCATACCAATTCTTGGGTCAAGAAATATTTGTTGAGATCTAGGTTAGAAGTCCATTTTTGTAGAATGAGGGTGGACCTTCCCACTGACCAGTTCCCCGCACAAAGAATCTTTGACTGATCTTCTTGACAGGAAAACTCAAAAGACATAAAACCTTTTTCCATTGCCGAAACCATGACCTGGCCTTTTAGATCCCACTTGTTTTTAACAAAGGTTCTAACTATATCAATATTAGGTCTGGTTCCTATGAACTTGCCCACCAGAGTAGCAACCATACTCAAAATATTATGATTAATAAGCTCAGAAGGCAGTTCTAAAGCATAGATCCTCTTCTCTTTATTAGTGACATCCTTAATCATTGGGAAAGGAGAATTAATAGAGGTTTTGACTCCAAAAAGGTTTTTCCAATACCCCAGTGGGTCCCTATCAGTGCCCGTTTCTCTCATTTTTGGAGCAGTACCTCTTTTTCCCCTGGATCCGACTGCAATTTCCATGGGACCCTTTCATCTTTCGAATCCCTAGCTCCCTGGTCCTTGCCCTGATCCTGGCATGCACTCTGATCATTCTATCATGGCTCAGAAGTTTTCCTGCTCGGATCCAAATTCAAAATTTTACCTCCAGTCGCTGCTCCTCATTCGCAAAGTTTTCCCACCTGGATGAAGGTAAATTTGTAAACCTATGATGATAGAGTTAAGTTTGTTTTACGTGAAACTTAATTAGGTCAATCTATATTATAAATAGATGTTGTAATCATTCTAAATTTAAGAGGAGAGGATGAATGTATCCAATGAACACATCTATGGATCAGACTAAGATTTTCAAGAACCAGAACAACAAAAAATGAAATTGGTTATCAAGAACCAAGAACAAAGGCTACCAAGCAACAGAGGTATTATTCAATCAAAATAGGTGATACATATATACATGTAATCTTGAATGGATTTATAATCAGCAATAGTAGATTACATACAATCAGTTCAAAGAGTAATTTTCTTACATTCTAACAAGTGAAGCAAAAGTAAAAATCCTTTCAAGGAAGGTGGATTTAACAATCCTTTGTAAATATCTTAACTGAGTGCACACTAAACACTGTTGCTAAAGCTATTAACATAGTAGACTTTAACAGGTCTCCACATGATACTCCTAATAGGGTAGATCATTATAAGTGATCAAATTGTAAGCCTTAGCTGACCCCTTCCAATCTGTAGATAGTGAATATTTTGTGGGTACCATCCCCACTGTAGTTTTTACCTTCTTACAGAGGTTTTATGTGATATCATATCATGTGTTATGAGCCAATTACTTTCATGAATGTTTCTATGAATGTTTACATGTTTGATTAAGTTAAATAATTGATATGTCTTACACAAAGATAATATAGTTGAGATGGTTGGATAAACAATTGATTACATAAAGGTTAAAGGATAAAAGAGATAAAAGTTTTTAGAGGTACTGATTCACCCCTCCCCTCTCAGTACACACTTCCCATTATTTCCAACAATTCATTAGTAATATCTTCAATAATAACTACATCCTTGGTTGTTGGTGTATTGGTTGCATGAGGTGCATTGCCAATAAGCTTAGTTATAGTAAATGTGTCATCAACGTTCGATGTTTGTGCCTCTGAATAGGCTTTATTCTTCTCTTCATTTAGTATTTTCTTCCAAACTTTAGTTATGTCCTTTTCTAACACAGATTCATCATTTAATAGAATGATAGTTATCAATGTCTTTGTTCTTAACTTTGACTTATACTTATCAATATACACTTCAACGTCATTCTCTGATAAATTTTGAAAATAGTTGGTTCCGTACCATTTTTGATAAATCAGAGTTCTTCCCCATTTTTTCTATCTCGTAGGCTGCATACTTAGTGCTACTTGGTACGCTGTTTGATCGACTAGACTTGTAAACTTTGTATCCAAGAATCATTTTTGCAAACTGTGATTCAAGCTCCATGACCTTGTCTACTCTCATTTCTCTTCCATCCTTAGATGTTTCAGATATTTTCCTTAGCTCTTCCATATTTCTCACTCGTAGGGTACATTCTTTTCCTTCTAAAGGTAAGCCAGTGACCATGTGAATTAGGTCATTTGTTATTATGACTGGATTGTTAGGGGCTGGCTCATCATTGATACTGACGAATACTGGATTTACAATCTTTTCTGCCATCATGTTCTGCAAACTACTCTTGAAAATGTTCAAATGTTCACTAAGACTTACATTAGGTATTTCCTGCAATTCAGTTAGCTAGGGTAGGAAAATACTCTATATCACTACTGCAATAATTCTCACTAATAATTCTTTGCAATAGATTTCTCTAGACTCTTTAGATATTTTTTAAATGATTTCTTTAGAAAAGTAGGGTAGAAAATGAATAACGTTGACACACATTTATCAACCCAAAAGTGTCCAAACAACTATTATGATAATAAATGCTCTCAATAGTAACTTTTCTACCAATATTCATTCCTTCTATTCCATAACAAAACTTATTCACTGATAACTATATATCTTCAGAATGATAAACTAATAATGTCTACTACTAACTAATTTCAATATGATTTGTACTGCGTCTTTTTCATGATAATATGAAACTCAATCATAACCTTTCATAAAGGGAAAAATAGATTTAACAATTTATCTTAGGTCCCTAAGAAAACTTACTTTCTTAGTTTGATGATGAATCCTTCACACTTGGGGTTAGAGGGTTATCTTTTTTCTCATTGGTTTCTTCCTTCTCGACCCAAATCTTCTTCATGTCACTCTTCTTCTGATCTTGATTCATTATTGTTTTTCCTTTATTGTTTTCATTTATGTCTTATCGATGCCAATAGTTTTGTGCAATATGATCGTACTAATGAGAAATGAGCATACCATTCCTGCTGATCTCCATGGTCCTAAATTTCTTCTTGTATCTTTCATTCTATAGTGTTAAGCTTTATGTCTATATTTACTACATGTGTAAAAATAACCTGCAAAGCTTCCTTCTGATGATGTTCTATTAGCTCTTGATATACATCCTTTTCCCTGATGTCCAAACTTATTGAAATGTAGAAACATCCAAGAAAATTTGTACCTCTTAAAATGTTGACCGATCTGCTTCTACAAACATTTGATATATGACCAAAATTTCCACAGTTGTAACATGTAGGTTTCTTACCATGTGTACCAATAGGTTCCTTTAGCTCTTATGATTGATTCTCACTTATCGATATTGATGATTCACCGATTTCAAATTTGTTGTCACTGATAATCCTAATTCATCTTTTCCTTTCATTCTTCTCAGATCTTTCAATTGTTCATCTACCTTCTGCACGCTTTGCTCAAACTTAGTGAGTATTTCATTTACATCTTTCTCAACTTTTAGATTGTTCTTCAAATTTTCAACTTATTTTCTCATATTTTCATTCTCGGTAAGTATCAATCTATTTTATTCACTTGTACCATGTAGAAATTCATTCAATGTGTTTTTCTCCTATTGTAACCTCCGAATAATAGCATCTTTGTCTTTGACATATTTTCCAGGATTTTCTTTTTTTGTTTCAAGGTCTTTTTGGGCATCCTCTGCGGTTCTCATCTTTTCCAGTACTTCAGTCATATTCATGGCTTGAGTTGAATTGTCTTCATTTGTGTTTGTACTATTCTCCAATAGTTCTTTAATGTTATCCAGTCTTATCTGCAATTTTTCTGACAGTTCCTTTCTCTTGGAAAAATAATGTCTCAACTTTTTCTTTAGATCTTCAACTTGTTCCAAGGCCTCGTCCAATGCTTTTTTCATTTTCTTCTCTCTCTTATATCTCTCCATACTCCAAGATCTACTCTCAAGCTATTGAACTTCCCTCTAGAGAACTAATCTCTAATACCAATTTTTAATTAAAAAGAAGTACTTAGAGGGGGGAGGGGAGGGTGAATCAATATTTAAAAACTTCTAACACTTTTACACTTCAATTAATTAACCATCAACCGATAATAACTTTAACCGATAGTGTCCACAGTATAACTAATATGTTGTAACTTAAAATCATAAAGTGAATAATAGTAAATGCATAATTAGATCCACACACTCATAACACACACATTTTTTGTTACACAGAAACCCTTGGTCAGAGGGAAAAACTGCGGTGGGGATTATACCCAAAAATCTTCACTACAGATAAAAAGCTTTTCCGGTTAGGGATTACAATATGTCACATTTCAAGTGACTCACCCGAATAGGAGTGACTGATACATTGTTAAGTTTATCTACAGTCCTATTAAGACTACTCTGCTAAGAGATTTGATCTCGCTTGTGCGGCGTTCACCCTATTAAAGGATTTAAAAAAAGCTCATGCATTATGAACTTATCAGTCCTGTTAGTGACTACCCGGTTAAGGGATTTACAATATGTTGTAGAAACTGTTAGGGTTCTTAACAAGATAGTATGACTTGTAAATGCTTCCTTCCAAAGCTTTTCAGATCCCTTATGCTCTAAATCTATGTTCACTTCTCTGCTCTACTTTCGATTCACTTGTCTGCTGAATTCCATCTCTGTAACTTTTTCTCAACAACTCATAATCATAATATGTTCCTTAAGCTTCTTATCTTTGAATCTCCTTTACTCGTCCTTCATTCTTGACCTTTGATTTTATAGTTAATCAAAAATTTAATCTTGATCTTCCCATAAACCATTTTCTTGTTCGTTCTCTTATCGGTTGTTGCTTGATTTTCCTTACGACCGATAGTTGTCAACTTCTGATAGCTAACCTCCTTATTCTAATAAATATTCCATCTGTCCGATAGGTATTCCAATAGGTATAACTTGGCTATTTGACATCATTGAAAAAAATCATCATAATGCCAATGATTTCTAACAATCTTCTCAATGATTTTAAACAATAACTACTCCTTGTTGCAGTCTTTTGTGTCCACTACTACACATTTAGCAACATCTAGAATAATACAAAATCAAAGAATATAAAAACTTCATTTATTAGTAATACTTATTTGTAATGTAAATGAGGTGATGGGATTTTTACTTCTTAATTTTTTATTCCTCAAATTTTATTTTTTTTCATGAGCGTGTCTAAAGTCTTTTTCCAACTCTCAAAGTACATGTAAATGACTATTTCCCTAGAGTCTTTTATGGTAGTGTTTGTAATATTTTTTTTGGGTTTTATTGATTTAAATTAGTTAATATCTAAGTCTTTTTTTATTTGTTTCAAGGATTGAAATTAGTTAATATAAGTATTATTTTATTGGTTTTGACGATTGAAATTAGTTAGTCTATGCATATAGTTTTTCTTATCTGTGATTTCTGAGTTGTCGTTGGAGGATGGATTGCCATGTATATGATTTATGGATTGCAAAAATATGTAGATTAATGAACAATTTAGCCATTTTTATGATCTTCTTCTTCTGGTGCCTCTGGTGTTTATTGTTCATAGTTGGGTTTTTCTTTTTCTCCTCAGTAGTTCATGTTAGAGATTATTTGAATCACATATGGCTCTCAATTTTAAGCATGTGAAATTGTCTATGTAAAAAAAAGTGGGACCCTTGTTGTGTTGGTGTTGAGGTGGCGGTCTGACGTGGCCTCCTACCACATGGTAACTGTGGATTGGCCTATTTTAAAGGGTTGTAAAGAGGGAGAATACAACGTGGGTGGAGGGAGTGGAGTTGGGTGGAGGTAGGAAAAGTAGCGCAGGGTTGTGGGATTATCGCGGGTGGCAGAGTTGTGGGATGAGTGCAGGCGGGGGGTTTGGTCAGTCTAAGCACAGAGAAGGGAAGGTGGGAGGCGCAACAGGGGTGTGTAGAGGGAAGGGATGTTGGGGTTTGTGGGGGAGATGGGGAGGAGAGGTGGTGGGAAGCAGTGCAGTGGAGGGTTGGATGGGAGTTGTTATGGTTGTGAACAATGCGGGGTAGCAGAGTTGTGGGTGGTGCGGGTTAGCGAAATAGTGGAGGGTTGGAAGGGTGGTGGTGTGGCTATGGGTGGTGCGAGGTTTGAAGGTGGAGGGAGCGCAGTGGGGAATGGGTGGTGAGCTTGGAGGTGGGGAGGAGGAGTGGAAGTCGCGGGGAAGGGTGGAGGCGGTGAAGGGTTGGGGGATAGCAAGGATATGGGATCAAGGACACTCGGGGAGGTAGTTTCAAAACATTAGTCCCACATGCATGGTAAAATCGAATCCTAAGAAGTTTAAGTATGTCATTCAACACTAGTTATTCTGAAACAAAATTTGAGGTCTTGGTTGGGGTTATTGGGCCTTAGCTAACTTGCATAAATAATATCACATACACAGTTGAGAAGAATGGTTAGGATAACAAAAGAAAAAATTATTTAATTAACAGACTATGCTTTCTGCCTTGAGATGCGTGCAGAAGGGCTTGTGTGCAAAAAAAAAATTTTCCATAGATTTAATCAAGGGGAGAATAGGCAAGTTTATAATTGATTTGACTAGAAACAGTGATCCAAAAGCGATGGCAGAGTCAAATTTGAGCCAAGATGTCTCTAAAACCTGTGAACCTAAAAACTCACAAAACCTCTAGAAAGCATGTTAAAAATATTATTAAGAACCTGCAAAGTGGGTCCCACCGGGTGTGCCACAATGTGAGAGGTGAAAATCAGTTATAAAAGGAGAATAATAATAATTTAAAACAATCAATAACTAAAAATCAAAACTACATACATGATTGGACTGAAAAGGAAATCTTAAAAACTTTAACAGATTAAGGAGTGCAAACCTCCCTAAAATAGAATCCAAGCACCCCTTTGATCTTTTGATGTGACGATGCTTATGGATGTGTGCTCAAGGATGATGCATGATCCAAGCTTCAAGAGGTGTTCTTCAAACTAGCATTATAAGTTTGCATAAAACATGGATAAATTTGTGAAGGAATGAGGTTCTACTTATAGGAAAATGGACTCAGAATGAGTGGTCAAGATGCATACTTGAAGAGGGGCTCAGAGGCACCTAGAAGAGAGCACAAAGAGTTTTCTTATTTAAGTGCCTCTCATTGTGACAAGTGTCACAAGGAGAGTGGATGAGGAATGTGATCATCTTGTTCCATGTGCAAAGGGACAAGAGAAGACTCTTAGAGATAGGGTGAGTAATGAGGGAAGTAAGAGAATTAATGAGGCATTAATGAAGGTCTTAATGAGGCATGGGTGAGGGGATAAGATAGAGCTTGAGAAGTTTGAATTTGAGGAAGGGGTTGAATTCCTAATCCAAGGATTAGGAATTTGACAAACTTAGGGAGAGTTTAGGATTAGGGTTAGGGTTAAGAGGGCTTGAGAAGTTTTACTTTGGGGTAGAGTTGAATTCCTAATCCAAGGATTAGTAATGTGACAAGCTTAGGGAGATATTAGGATTAGGGTTAGGGTTTAAGATAGGTTATTAGGGAGATGGTGATGGGAAGAGAGAGAGAGAGTGAGTGGAGGGGTTAATTATCTAATTAGGGTTAACTAGCTAATGAAGAAGGATTAGTATGTGTGAAAGGGGTTGGGATGGGTTTGAACTTAGCGTTCGGTAGTTGGGATTGGTTAGGTTAGGGGTTAAGGTTATGAATCCATGTGCTCAAGTAGAATATATTTAACTATTTAAATCACAAGTGGAGTGAAAGAGGATAATATGAATTAAACTAAATGAATAAGTATATTTATTCAATATAATAGGGGAAATGAGATTTAATTAACTTTTAGGCAATTGGTTGTCATTTAATAATTAATCAGACAGTAGCCAATTAAATGAATTAATCAAGCTAGGGGATAACATATATCAATTAGGTAATGACTGATTACTTAGTTGACAATGTCCTAGAAGGCACTAAATGTGATTAGATGTGTTAATCAGATTTAGGTGTCTACACTGTGAAAGGAAAAGGATCTATAACTCTACTGAATAACACAAGATGTGATGATGTATTTTGGGTTGAAAGATTAAATTATAATCTATTGAGTGTTGCATAGCTAAACAATATAGGTCACCGAATGGACTTTCAATAGGGAAGGGTGAAAGTATTTGCTGATAAGAGTAATCTGATTGCTACTAGAGAACAATCTAAAGGTAATTTGTTTTATCTTGATACTTCTATGAAGATTGCCTATTTTCTCAAGTTGAAGATGTTTGGTTATGGCACAAAAGGATTTGTCATGTTAATTTTGACAATTTAATCAAAGTAAGTAAGAAGAGTAGAGTAAGAGGACTACCGAAATTAGAAAAACTAGTGAATACTATGTGTAGAGAATGTCAGATGGGTAAGATGACTAAATCTAGTTTTGCAAGAAAGGCTTATGTTACACAATGAATTTTGGGTTTAGTTCAAACAATATTATGTGGACCCATGAGGACTCAAATTTATTATGGAGATAGATATTTTATTTTATTTTTGATGATTATTCTAGAATGTTGTCTGTAATGTTTTTAAAAGAAAAATCTGATGCATTTCAAATGTTTAAGTGGTATAAGGCCTAATTTGAAAAAGAAACTAGAAGATATTTGAAATGTCTGAGATCTGATAGGGGAGGTCCATTTAATTATGATGAGTTTACATTTTTTTGTAATGAGAATGGAATTAAGAGACATTTTTCACCACCGAGGATACCACAAAAGAATGTGATTACTAAGAGAAAAAAGAGATATATTGTTGATTGTGCTAGGATACTAATGATTGAAAAAGGAGTTTCATAGAACTTTTGGAGGTGAGTACTACTATTTATACATTGAACCGAGTACAAATGAAGAAAGGTACCAACAAGACACCTTATGAAATATGGTATGAACACAAACCTAATGTTAGTTACTTTAAATTTTTTTGTGAGAAAATGCTATATTTTGAAAGATTATAGAGAAGGAAAGTTTGATTCAAAAGGAGAAGAAGGGATATTCTTAGAATATTCTACAAGGAGTAAGGCTTACAAATGTTTGAACAAGGTTACTAACAAAATGGTGGAAAGTGAAAATGTAAGAATTGATGAATTTGCAGAAAGGAATGATGAAGATAGTAAGAAGGAACATGAAGGTTATGATAGATTTGTATGTGTATAACATGATTCCCCTGATACCTTACCAAGAGCACCTACCAAGGAAGAAGATGAACAAGGAGTTCAACAACCGAATGTTGATATTGAAGAACTGAGAGTTACCGAGCCTATTTTGGCAAAGTATGTGAGAAGGAACCATTCCCCGAGCAAGATTATTGGAAATAAGGATGCTGCAGTGATGACTAGAAGCAAGGTAAGAGATAATACATGCTTGATATAAACATTTGAGCCTAAGAAATTTAAGGACGCACTACATAATGAATATTGGATGAAAGCAATGAAAGAAGAGTATGACCAAATTGAGAAGAACAAGACATGGACATTAGTACCGAGGCCCAAAGACAAAAGTGTTATTGGTACTAAATGGATTTTAGAAACAAATTGAATGAGCATGGAGAAGTTATCAGAAATAAATCTAGATTTTTTTGCAAAGGTTATGCACAGGAAGAAGGAATTGACTATGGAGAGACGTTTTCACCTGTTGCTAGACTTGAAGGAGGTAGAGTAATTCTAGCATATGCTACTTACAAACGATTCAAGGTATAACATAAGAAATGTAACATTTGAAATAAGTGTGGGAAATATAAGATATTCATCTTCCATCCCAAGATGCACAAAGGAAAGATCCAAATTGATCAACCCAAAACGGATCAATGCACAAATGAATCAATCATTTGGAAATGAGAGCAAAGAGGAAAGTCTTAAATTCCTATTTTATGGAAAGGAATGTGTGATATATTTGGAATGGTTGAGGATTTAAATTGAAATGGATAGGAGAAATGCACTAACCTTGAAATATTACAGATCAAATAATGTTGTTTTTTGAGGTTTGTACTTTGTTTCTCAAAAATCTGAAATATGATCCAGAATCAGAACGTAGAGACGAACAAAAACCATAAATATTTTTCCGATCTAACACCATCTTGTGAAAAAGGTTGAACTTGACCCACTAATCTCACCCCTAACCCAATAATCTCTACCCTGACCTGCACAGGTCTGACAAGAAATCTGTTTGCGGATCCCAACAGCTCGTTGAAAAGGGTATCCAGATCTAAGTTCAAATCCATAGTCCTGAACCTGTACCTACAAGAAAAAGAGATTTTTTTGTTGGAGGGGAGGGGTTTTCCTTGGTCAAACCCCAGTTTTGGAATTAACCTCAAATATATAATTGAAATTGCAGAAGTAAACAAAGTAAATGCATAAATTTACCTTGCTTGTAAAAGTCCTTGTGGAGGATTCGAATCCTTGAATCCACAAGTATGTATGCACCAATGGATCTAGAACTTAGAATTTAGGATGTCTTAAATCAATTTCTTGTTGATATCCAATACCAAATGTTGAATAGGTTCTTGATTATGAAGAGGCTTGGAAGAAAGTGGATGGAAAGATCACCAAAAAGGGCACTATGTAGCTTGAATCCTTAAATGGCCTCCCATGGATCTCTTTGATGAAGGGATGCTTTAATGTTTGATGATGGATGAATCCTTGCTTCAAATCTTGCTTGATTTCATTCTTGAATCTTCACTTGATGATGCTTAGGCTTCAATAGAGGACTTAGAGTTTAGACTTCTTGACTTTGCTTAGAGAAAATGAGAGGACAAAGCTTCCTTTTATATGAAATTAGGGCACAATCTTCTAAGGAGGCTGACATAGGAGAATTAAATTCCAACTAGACCCATGCCCCTAGAAGTGGACCTATGTTAAATATAATTTATGAATCACTGCTTTGGAACCCGAAATAGCCAACCTAGAAGCGGGAAATAACTTTTGCAAAGACCGACATCTGGAAACTATGGGACCCTGAGATTTGAACCCTAGATCAAGGTTGAGGTTGACCTTGACCTAGGTCAGGGTTAATGTCAACCTTGACCTAGTTCAGGCTCAAGTTTGACCTTGACCTAGGTCAGGGTCAAAGTCGACATAGACCCAAAAGGTCGACCTTGACCCTGAGGTCAAAGATCTTAGATCTGCAGTCCAGGATGCAAAAATTAGGTTGGAAAGAAGTGGAAGTAGGGGAAAAATAGGGGGAAAGCTAGGTCTAGATCAGGAACCCATTCAAGGTGCTTGATATGACCCAAAACCAATTAATCAGAAGGCTAAACTAGTCTACCATGGAAGCGCTTCCGTTTTCTGACTATACATTTAGCCCCCACTTTAGCAAGAGTATGGACTCAATGCAAACTCTTGGTTAAGGAAATCATAGAGAAAACACAATCTTATTAGAATCAAGAGGGAAAAAGAAATCTTGAAGCTTGCAAGGGACTTAAGTCTTTATCCACCCTAAGATCACGATAAGAGAGACATCACTAGTCAAAGAGAAAGAGAGAGAGAGAGAGAGAGAGAGAGAGAGAGAGAGAGAGAGAGAGAGAGAGAGAGAGAGAGAGAGAGAGAGAGAGAGAGAGAGAGAGAGAGAGAGAGAG
>MU223817.1:114590-144236 GCA_018584345.1 Thuja plicata | reverse complement strand
TAGGAAAGACATATATTAGGAGAAGAATTAACATCAATCTTCAACTCATCTCCATAAAGAGAAATATGATGGAGAGAAAGATTAAAGTCATCTTCTTTCTCTAATATATCCTTACAAGGTAATACAATAAAGGACAAAGAAACATCACATGCACTAAATAAAGTCTTTCTAGATGTAACATCATGCAAAGGTAAGGTAAGAGGAGGATGTTGTTTAATCCCAAAAGTTATAAAAGGATATTTGGAAAACACTTGAAACAACTTGTGCAACATGATAATGAATAAATAAATCTATAGAAAATAGATTTAAATACATCCAAATGCATTCAAATGAAATCTATAAGCATGAAAAATGTAAATTTTTTTTGTATTCTTAAAGCAATTTGTGATTTTTAATTTTTGATATATAAATGCAAGAGCATAAAAGAAATCTACTTTTAAATTCACGTAAGATCTAACATAAGATGCAAATCTAACACCAAAAAGAAAGCATTGTCTATCGTGGGTTCACCAAAATGTAATATAAGAAATTTAACATTTGAAATAAGTGGGGGAAAGATAAGATATTCCTCTTCCATCTCAAGAAGCACAAAGGAAAGAGCCAAATTGATCAACCCAAAAAGGATCAATGCACAAATGAATCAATCATTTGGAAATGAGAGCAAAGAGGAAAGTCTTAAATTTATGTTTTATGGAAAGTAATGTGTGATAGATTTAGAATGGTTAAGGATTTGAATTGAAATGAATAGGAGAAATGCACTAACCTTGAAATATTATAGATCAAAGAATGTTTTTTTCTGAGGTCTGTACTTTGTTTCTAGAAAATCTGAAATATGATCCAAAACTGGAATGCAGAGATGAACAAAACCTAGAAATATTTTTCCAATCTGACACCATCTTGTGAAAAAGGTTGACCTTGACCCACTAATCTCACCCCTGACCCAATAATCTCAACCCTGACCTACACAGGTCCGATAGAAATTTTTTTTGTGGATCCCGATAGTTTGCTGAAAAGGGTATCCAGATCTAAGTTCAAATCCACAGTCCTAAACCTGTATCTGCAAGAAAAAGAGATTTTTTTGTTGGGGGGGAGGGTTTTTCCTTGGTAAAACCCTGATTTTGGAATTAAACTCAAATATATAATTGAAATTGTAGAAGTAAACAAAGTAAATGCATAAATTCACCTTGCTTGTAAAAGTCCTTATGGAAGATTCAAATCCTTGAATCCACAAGTATGTATGCACCAATGGATCTAGAACTTAGAATGTAGGATGTCTTCAATCAATTTATTTTTGATCTCAAACACCAAATCTTGAATGGGTTCTTGATTATGGAGAGGCTTGGAATAAAGTGGATGGAGAGATCACCAAAAAGGTCACTATGTAGCTTGAATCCTTCAATGGCCTCCCATGGATCTCTTTGATGAAGGGATACTTGAATTTTTTATGATGGATGAATCCTTTCTTCAAATATTTCTTTATTTCTTGCTTGAATCTTCCCTTGATGATTCTTAGGCTTTAATAGAGGACTTAGACTTTAGACTTCTTGACTTTGCTTAGAGAAAATGAGAGGAGAAAGCTTCCTTTTATATGAAATTAGGGCACAATATTCTAAGGAGGCCAACATAGGAGAATTAAATTCCAATTGGACCCATGCCCCTAGAAGTGGACCTATGTTAAATATAATTTAGGAATCACTACTTTGGAACCCAAAATAGCTTACCCGAAAGCAGGAAATAACTTTTGCAAAGACCGACATCCAGAAACTATGGGACCCTAAGATTTGAACCCTGGGTCAAGGTCGAGGTCAACCTTGACCTAGGTCAAGGTAAAGGTTGAACTTGATCAAGGTCAGGGTCAAGGTAGACCTTGACCTAGGTCAAGGTCAAGGTTGATATAGACCCAAAAGGTCAACCCTGACCCTGAGGTAAAAGATCTCAGATCTATAGTCCAGGATGCAAAAATCAGGTTGGAAAGAAGTGGAAGTAGGGGCAGAATAGGGGAAAAGCCAGATCTAGATCAGGAACCCATGCAAGGTGCTTGATATGACCCCAAACCACTTACTCAAAAGGCTAAACCAATCTACCATCGAAGCACTTCCATTTACCAACTATACACAAGGTATATCAGATGGATGTTAAGTCTGCATTTCTTAATGGGATACTTGAAGAAGAAGTATACATTAAACGACCTGGAGGATTTATTGAGAACATAAATAAGGACAAGGTATGTAATTTACATAAAGATTTATATGGTTTGAAACAGGCACCCTGAGCATGGTATGATAGATTTCACTCTTATCTTATCAAAATAGGATTTTAAAGAACAAGTGATAACGATAATGTTTACTTGAAATGTGACAATGATAATAAAGTTTTGATCGCTGAATTTTTTGTTGATGATATTATTTTTGGAGGAAATGACACTTTATGTAAAGGATTTGATGATGAAATGAGAAAAGAATTTGAGATGTCAATAATTGAAGAGATTAAGTTCTTTCTAGGTCTATAGATACAACAAGTTACTAGAGGAATCTATATTACACAAGCCAAGTATATCAAAGAGATTCTTAAAAATTTTGGTATGGAAGATTCCAAACCTATTGGAACACCCATGGTTACTAGATGTAAAATATCTAAAGAGGATGAAACACAAGAGGTGGATAATAATATTTACCAAACCATGATTGGTAAATTGCAGTATGTTGTTCATAGAAGACCTGATATAGGACACGTTGGAATTTTTGCAAGATTTTCTTCAAATCTGAAGGAAACATATATGTCTACAGTAAAAATAATTTTGAGAGACTTGAAAGGCACATAAGAGTTTGGTTTATTGCACAGAAAAGGAGTTACTTTTGATCTACAAGTCTACACTGATACAGATTGGGCTGGAAAAGTTGATTATAGAAAAAGTACTAGTGGAGGTGCATTCTTTCTCTGTGAAAGATTGGTTACATGGGTGAGCAAGAAAAAAAGTTTTATTTCATAGTCTACTACAAAGGTTGGATATGTTGTTGCTGCTATGAATTATTAAAACCTAGTATGGACTAATAAATTACTTGAAGGTATGCAAGAAGAGATCACAGATCTGGTTACTATTTTCTTTTTATAATACAAGTGCTATTAATATATCAAAGACTCTGGCTATGCATTCAAAGACCAAGAACATTTCTATCAAGTGTCACTACTTGAGAGAAAAAGTTCAAGAAAGGAATGTGAAATTGGAATATGTGAACTCAAAAGAGAAATTGGCTGATATCTTTACTAAGCCACTTCCTAAAGATGCTTTTGAGTATCTCAGAGGTAAATTAGAGGTTCTTCCCCTATCCAATGTTCACTAGGAGCATAAGGCATGCTGCATCAATTCTATATTTCATTAGAATATCTATTTCTGAATTGATGTTACTATGCCACACTTTAGGTGATTCCTGAAGTTGTGAAAATATTTTTGTATGTAATGATTTATGAGTACATGTCAGGTATAAACCACTACTGGAATAAATTTTTAGGAGTATGACTTTTTGGCATTGTTGTCAAAGAGGGAGAAGAATGAATTGATGACATTTATCTAAAGAGAGATATTGATATTGAGAGAGAATGAATTTATAATATTTACTCATGAAGAAGATTCAAAATGTATGTTACAGAAATAGAAGATTTATCCAAGAGGGAGATTCATAACAGAAATATCAAAGTAGAAATAGATATATCAAATCAAAGGGAGTACAATTATGTATTTGAGAGTTGCCATCATCAATTTATATAACATTATTATAGTGGTTTCCATCAATGCCAAAGATAGATATTGTTGATTAACTGATGAATATCTGATGGAGATGATGAAGACCAAGTGATCTCAAGTATCATGATTACAAAAATAGTTAGATCAGTTATTGTTTTTTCATTGATGACAAGCAATTGATTAATTGAATTTTATTATGTTACCATATCTTAAGAGGAAAAGTTAAATGAGTGACAAATACATATCAAACAATGATGAAGTAATGATGATATAGTTGTTTTCTACTATATATTTGATGTTATCAAATCGGTACATTTGATTGATCAAGTTGGGAACTGCAATGAATTAAGTTATGACTGAAAGAGTTACTTTACCAAGATAGACTAAGACAAAAAATAAAATGTTATGTGAGTCGATTACAGTTACCGAACACAGAGCACCAAAGATGAGGCAGTTACCAAGTTGCAAAGCAAGTTTTACAGAGTATAGTATATTGATATTAAATGATGATAAAATCAAATTTAATGCAAAGCGATGATGAGTTGGATGAGGAAATGAATTAAATGAAGTTTGTTACAAGATCTATGAATGGGAAAATTCAATGAAAAGATCTAAGGTGAAGATCAAGAGGTTAAACATAATTATGAGAGATCCAAGAAAAAGTACAAGTTTCAAGGTAAAAGTGAGATAATTTAGCGAGTTGAGATTTATGACGAAGTTGATTGAACAAATGAGTGAAAATGAAGGAAAATCAAATTAAGGAGATTAAGACACAAAAGTATGTCTTATAAAGAATGAGAAATACACAGAGAACAAGAGGCTCGTGAATTGAGCAGAGAAGAAGAAGCTGAAGAACAACATTTACTAAGCAGAATAGAGAAAGAGAGATTGAAGAATCTACACTCTGAGAAAGAGATTAATGGAGTATGTGATGCCATTTTTCAATTGAGCATAAAGGATGTGACACAAGAAATGGTAGTTTCTATATTTACAGATCAAAGTTTACTATTGCTTATTAATATTTGTAATAGAGAAATATCTTAAACAAGTGGATTTAACAGTCCTATTTGTAAAACCTAGACTTAGGTGACATTTCAAAAGAGTGTTTAAAAACCTCTAAAAAGGCCACTCCTAACAGAGTGAATATCTTAATATATTTGAGGTAAATCCCCTAACAGGGTCACATTTAGTAAATGTGTTTGTAATCTTTAACAAGATAATTTCTTAACTGAGCGTACTTCAGAAGGGTACATTTTTATTGTGGGTTACAATTCCCACTCAGGTTTTTCCCAAATTGGGTTTTCTTGTTAAATCTTGTGTCTACAGAGTTAAATCTAGTGTCAACCAAGTCATATTTGATGTTTACTAAGTTAATATAATGTTTCTAAGCTTGAAGTATTGCTTTACATATATGAGATGTATTGTTGCTTATGTTATTGAGTTATTTGGTGAATTGGTTATTTACTATATTTAGTATTATTGAGTGACTCAATGAGTTCGGTATTAAGTGTTTAAGTTTGGATTTGTCTGATTCACCCCCCCCAGTGGGACCAACACATAAGATATCCTTTTTCATGAAAAAGCTAGAGACCTCTCCTTAATGGCCAGTGCCTCAGCCTAATATTCATTTTATTGTCTCTCTCATTCTTTTTTGGCATCCTTTTTCCTTCCTCTCTGGTTCTTTACAAAGTTCCTTTTCCTTATGCTCCTTGTCCTTTATTATTATTATTTTCATCCTTCTTCTCCTTTTCCACTAGGCATGCTTCCTTGTTTGCTTTGGTCTTCTCTTTCTTTTATAAATTTATCTCTTCTAGCTCAATTTTCCTCTACTTCTGCTCCATCAAAAGATTCATGTAGTCATCTGATGTTAACACCTGGGATTGTAGGTGTGATAAATTATGTTGTTGGTGGAGCATCATGGGAATTTATGAGAATGGGATGAGTGGTTTTAGGTTCTAGAGGGAATTTTATTCCTCTTTTATGTGAAGGCAATGTTATAGATTTTATTTTCTTATTCGTAGGAGTCCTCATTTGAGTGGCCTGGTAATCTACATGCAATCAGTACAATATATATGTTAGTAGGGGAATCAAGAAAATAGAATCCTCAGTAGCTTGTTTAGTATCTATAAAATTGAACTATGCTTGAATATGAGAATCAAACAATTGAAATAGACTAACCATGGAATGTTGTACAATCATGCTTGCTTGAATAGGAGAAGTATGGTCCCAAACATAATGTGTTCTCTTTTTGAGACGAGTCCAGTGGAAAGTGATCAAGTAAGTAATAGAGGCAAATAGTAGGGATATAAAATTGTAATAGATGAACACATATATAACAGTTAATGAGGTAGGGATTCATAGTTAGCACATATAGTAGTTGATAGGGATTCATAGTCGAATCCTTCCTCGTCAACTAGATGGGGTGGTGTTGCAGGGGTAGGTACTTTCCATATAATCTGTTGACTGTAGACATGAAAAGGTATGTTAGGAGTCACAACATTGAGATGACCATGAGATAAAACACACACTTTGCTAAATATCCAAGAAGGGATTTGTTCATCCACTACTCTTCGTAGCCTTTGTTTCCATAATATATTCTCAAAGCTTTCTCGAACCTCTAGACAATAATTTTCAAAGAAATGTCTGTTCAAATATTGGGTTTTTCATGATTCCATGTTGACCTTGAATAATTTTGAGAAGAAAGACCTTGTGGGGAACTCAAGATTATCAATAGTATTTGGTCCCATGAAAAATTGGTCAATAATATGACCATGGTTCTGAAGCCATATCTCAGGATTTCTTCATCTGTAGCATGTCGAGAGTAGGGTGCAATAGCACCTTGACCAGCTAGTGTGCAATGAGCATTGAAATATTTTTCCCTGCCACTTTCATAATTTTGTATAGTATAATTGCATTGATCTGTGTGAGTGATTTCAACACTCAAATGTGTCCATTTGTATTGCTTGAATTGTATCATCAGTACTTCTCCATGGGTGTTGTATGTGAATGATTTGCAGGGTCATCTGCATAATTTTTGAGAGTTTTAGTGTGATGTGTGACCTTTACAATAACAGTGTGGTGGAAAATGGGTAAAGATGAATGAAACAAAGTAAGGGTGTTATATATGTAATTGGGTATAATAGAATAATGTAGTAACACTGAAATCTCAACCACAAAGAGACTGTTAAAGCAATTAGTATTCCCAATATCAAAAGAGGAAAGAAAACAAGAGAATTGCATACATAAATCAAGATATTAAAATCAACTAACATAAAAGCATATGCAAAACCATAATTCCTCCTTTTTTTCTCCTTCTTTATGAAATGTGGTCTTTCAAAACTGAGTGCTCGATTGTATGCTACCATATTAATTCAAATAAATTGTGGTTTTCTAAATATGAGAAACAATCTCTCTATTTATAAGATTTTAGGGGTTTCACCAAAGATTCCATGATTGAAGGGTTGATTAACTGTGATTAAGGAGTTGAAATTAGAGTGAGTAGAAGTTAAACTCTGCTTGACTTCCTTGATTGAGGGGATTGACTAAATTGATGAACTATAACTAATTGAATTTTTGAAGATGTTAAGTTGATGATCATGCAAGGCATTAAATAAGTTAATGTATTGTATTGTCATTAATGTCAACTTGATATAATCTGTATGGTCATGGACATACTGCCAAAGACTTCAAAGGACCGATGAATCAAAGGTTATGCTTTCAGTAATGCATATAAGTCAAGTATTCACAAAGTGACTATATACATCGATGGACAGAGTAAAAGAGAAAAGTCACAATGTTACCTGATGAGAAAATGTACAGCATTACCGACGAGAAAAGTAACAGTGTTGCCCGACGAGCAAAGCACAATGTAAGCTGACGGACAGAATTACAGTGTTGCCCGACAGACGGAGATCTCAAAGACAAATGAAGTCACACTGATGGAACACTTAGTTATCATCGATAACTAACTAAAGTATTAACTGACAGAATCAAGAGTTCAGAAATGACAAAATGCTTAGTTGTCAAGAGCTAAAAATTGACTTAACTGATACTTATCATTGTTTTAATCAACAAGATAAAGCCAGAGATAACTAAAGAATTTAAAGTTGTTTTGTCCAGTTGGAAAGAAGATCTCTATGAGATAAAACTAGATTTTTACTTTAAATCTAATTGGCAAGAATTGTGGATAACGCCAAGATTAAGAAAATCAAAATCCAAGAAACGGTGAATCATGTCTATAAAGAGACAACCCAATTCATTATGAATTATGGGGTGAAAAAGAGAAGAGAAATTAGATGTTGAAGAGATTATGAAGGAGAAGAAAGTCTTCATTCAGACTTGATCAACAAGCTGAGGAAAGAGGTAGATTCTACAGACACCGATGAATAGTGAAACAACATCATAGAGCAGAACAGTGTGGAACAAAGGTATTGAATTGATTATATTGATCAGAGAGGTAATGTACTTACAATAGATCTAAAGATATACAATTCAAGTTGTATGTGTGGATAGATCAATTTAGTGTTTTAGTTTAACTATTGAAGCATCAAGTCTCTTAACTGAGCAGGAATTAAAAGTCTTTTGTAATTGAGATACATCCCAAGGAGTATCAAAAATTTTGATCATAGAAAGTAGCATTGGATATTCCTGATGCCTATTGACAGGCCAAGTAAGTGTTTGATCAAGGATGGTAGCATTAGATACCAGATACTAGGTGACAAACTATCTTTTAAATCCTCTAACAAGGTCACACCGAACAATGTGTTTGTAACCTTTAACAGGGTTGGCTCTTAATCGAGCTCACTTTAGAAGAGTGAAAATTTGGGGTACCGATCCTAGTGGTTTTTCCCTTAACATGGATTCCTCGTTAAAAATCCATGTGTTATGTTTCTATGTTTCATTACTTGATTGTTTTGCATTTCACATAAGTTATTCTAGATTGATCAGTATACACTAATTATTTACTGTGTTTCGGTAAATAGAAAGACTGCTTATTGGTAAACATATAGAAGAAGCTTTTACAAAGCATTCCAACAAGTAGTAATTTGTTAAAAGTGTTTCAAGGCATTCATCTTGTAGGACTGAGTAAAACTAGAGGCTCAAATGTGGTAATAAGTTTTAAGGGTTGATTTAAGGATTAATTTTTGAGGCCACTAATTCACCCCCCCTCTCAGTTATTACTAACAATTGTTATCAGAGCTTGTGTGCTTAGAAGGAAGGTTTCAAGACCTAAGCCAAAGATCACAAGATGAACAAACGAGATGTGCCTAAGTTGAACAAAGAAAACTTTGCTTCATGGAAAAGTAGAATAAGACTCCACTTATCAGGTATTGGAAATGATGTTACTCAATACTTAGATATTGAATATGTGTTGCCCATAGGAGCACCCACAGTTGAACAAATGAGAGAGGAGCATGAGAACAACTGCATGATGATAGATCTTGCTTCCTCACTCTCCGATGTTGAATCTGAAGATGTCAAAACATGCACAACTACAAAGCAAAAGTAGGACAAATTGAAGCTTGTACATGGTGGTGATAAAAAATTTCTGAGGGCCAAGGCAGAAAGCCTTAGAGGAAATTTTGTTGATCTCAGAATGAAAGAAGCTGAAAACATCACACAGTACATCACAAGAATCAAAGAGGTAGTCAATGCAATTCGAGGAGTTGGAGGTGTATTGGATGAGGATACAGTGGTAAGTAAAATTCTAAGAACCTTACTACCTACTTATGCTATTAGAGTATCTTCCATACAAGAAATGAGATCAGTAGCAAATAGCAATGTTACTCTAGATAGTTTGATTGGAAGACTGATTTCATTTGAGATGAACAACTTTGATAATAGTGTCTTACCAAACATAGAGACTGCATTAAAGTCTTATTTGAGAATAAGTAAATCAAGTGATAAACACACTATGAGAAAAGATAGTGATAGTGAAAGTGAAGAAGAAGATCTTGATGAAATTGAAGCACTTATGGCTAGAAGAATGCAGAGAGGCAAAGGTAAATACAAAGGTAAATTACCACTTGTTTGTTTTAATTTTTAAGAGATTGGACACTTTGCTGCAAGATGTCCTAACAGAAGAAAACATGAAAGAAGTAATGATAGGTCATTTGAAAAGAAGTATGATAGAGGTAATTACAAAAGAAACCAAAAATCAGAAAGAAGAGATATATGAGACTACAAGGACAAAGGAAAGAAGGCCAGTTACCTAGAAAAATGCAAAGATGAAGATACTGACACTGAATCTGATGAAGACATTGAGATGGTATTTGTAGCAGTAAAAGATGATTAAGATGATGATGAAGGAAGGTATATAGAAACTAAACTCATATATAAAATTAGTAAAAATGATGTCTAGATCATAGATAGTGGCTGCACTCACCACATGACCGGTGACAAACAAAATTTTGTTACTTTTGAATACTATAATGGTGGTTCAGTAAGAATGGGTAATGACACACCTTGTCCAGTTGAAGGTAGAGGAACTATAATATTGAATAACCTGATAAAATGTGAAAATGATTATTGGGTGAAAGGGTTGAATTATAATCTATTAAGTGTTTCTCAATTGAATAATTCAGGTCACAGAGTAGCAATTGAAAATAAGAAGGCAAAGATCTGCAATGAATCAGGAAATCTAATTGGTACCAGTGAGCAGACAAAAGGTAACTTATTCTATATGAATGATACTGAAACCACTTGGTTAATGGCTATAAATGAAGACATATGGTTGTGGCACAAAATATTGTGTCATGTGAACTTTGACAACATGATAAAGATAAGCAAAAAGAGAAATGTAAGAGGCTTGTCGACGATGATTAAGCCCGACAATATCATGTGTAAGAATTGTCAAAAAGGTAAGATGACAAAGTCTAGTTTCAAAATAAAAACCCATGCATCTGATGCCATTCTAGAATTAGTCCATACTAATTTATGTGGACCCATGAGGACAAAGAGTTATTATGGTGGTAGATATTTTATCCTCTTTGTTGATGATTACTCTAGAATGATGATAGTAACATTTCTAAAAGATAAATCTAAAGAATCTAAGATGTTTAAATGGTACAAAGCAATGGTAGAAAAAAAAAGTGGTAAGGAATTGAAATGCTTAAGGTAAGATAGAGGAGGGGAATTTATTTCAGATGAATTCACTAACTTTTGTAATGAGCATGGAATTAAAAGACAGGTCTCTGAACTAAGAACACCACAGCAAAATGGACTTGTTGAAAGAAGTAACATATCCATTGTTGATTGTGCAAGGACACTGATGATAGAGAAAGGAATCACCCAAATCTTCTGGAGGGAAGCTGTCAGTACTACTATTTACATATTAAACAAAGTACAATTGAAGAAAGACACCAAGAAGACACCTTGTGAGCTATGGTATGGTTACACACCCAATGTAAGTTACTTCAAAAATTTTGGTAGTCATTGTTATATCTTAAAGGATGATAGAAATGGAAAGCTTGACTCCAAAAGTGATGAAGGAATCTTTCTAGGGTATTCTACCAAGAGCAAGGCTTATAAATGTCTCAATAAGGCCTCTAACAAAATTGTTGAAAGTGCAAATGTAAAGATAGATGAATTTGCAGAGAAGAATGAAAAGGAAAGCACAAAAAAACTAGAGGACTACAATAGGTTTTTTTACAATGAAGAACCTGACACTCTACCTGACCAACAATGTATAGCTCCCGAGCAACAGGTAATTACACTCAAGCATCAGGCTGCAAATATCAACAATCAAGATATTTCTCAAGATGATGTACAAAGCGATGGAGATCAGAATGAAGGACACAATGATGATCAAGATGATAGAAAAAGATCTAAACCTGTACTTACCAGATATGTTAGAAGGAACCATCCATAGAACCAGATCATTGGAGACAAGAAGGCTGGTATGAGATCTAGAAGTAATTCTCTAAATACAAGATGTCTTATTTGTGATTATGAGCCAAAATCTGTCAATACTGCACTTGATAATGATGAATGGATAACTGCTATGAATGAAGAGATTGAGCAGATAGAGAAAAACAAGACATGGACACTTGTACTGAGACCAGATGACAAGAATGTCATAGGTACAAAATGGAAATTTAGGAATAAACTGAATGAGAATGGAGAAGTCACAAGAAATAAAGCAAGACTAGTGTGCAAGGGGTATGCACAAGAAGAAGGAATTGACTATGGAGAGACCTTTGAACCCGTTGCTAGGCTAGAAGGACTGAGAATATTACTTTCTTATGCTGCATATAAAGGATTCAAGGTATATCAAATGGATGTCAAGTGTGCATTCCTAAATGGAATACTTGAAGAAGAGGTATACATTGAACAACCAGAAGGGTTTGTTGATCTAGATAAGAGGGACATAGTATGTAGATTACTGAAAGCCCTGTATGGATTAAAACAATCACCCTGAGCCTGGTATGAAAGACTTCATTCCTATCTTATAATTATTGTATTTGTAAGGACTAGTGAAAATAGTAATCTTTATTTGAAGGAAGATACTGATGCTAACATTTTGATTGCTGAGATATTTGTTGATGACATCATATTTGGAGGCAATGATATGCTATGCAAATCATTTGCAAATGAAATGAGCAAAGAGTTTGAGATGTCTATGTTTGGAGAGATTAAGTTCTTTCTTGGTTTATAGATCATGCAACAAGATGAAGGTATTTTTATTACACAATCCAAATACATCAAGGAAGTGTTGAAAATATTCAAGATGGAAGATTCCAAACCAGTTGGAACATCAATGGAAACTGGGTGTAAGTTGACAAAGGAAGACAAGTCAACAGAGGTAAATTATAATTTTTATAGATCAATGATTCGAAAACTCATGTATGTTGTACATACTAGACCAACTATTGCACATGCAGTAGGAATAGTTCCCATATTTTCTGCTAATACAAGAGAATCACATATGACTGTTGTGAAAACAATCCTAAGATATCTGAAGAATACCGAGGAATATGGCTTATGGTATAGAAGAGAAGGAAAATTTGAACTTAAGGTCTTTACCAATGTTGATTGGGCTAGAAATATTGATGACTGGAAGAGCACAACTGGAGGAGCATTCTATATGGGTGATAGACTTGTCACATAGATCAGCAAGAAGCAAGGATGCATCTCTCAATCTACTGTTGAAGCAGAGTATGTTGTTGTTGCTGCAAACTGCTCAAATATTGCATGGCTCAAATAGTTATTGGAAGGTATGCATATGAAAATTCTTGAACCAGTAATTATCTATTGTGATAATACAAGTGCAATAAACATTTCCAAGAATCCAGTCATGCATGCTAAGACAAAGCATATTGCTATCAAGTATCATTATTTGAGAAAACAAGTTCAAGAAAAAGAGGTGACACTTGAGTATGTGCAATCAAAGGAACAATTAGCTGATATCTTCACCAATCCACTGTCTAAAGATGCATTCAAATACTTGAGAAAGAGACTAGGGGTCAGACCCTTGTCTACTAGTCAGTAAAATGACTAGAAGGCTGCATCAGCCTACATATTATCATAATATCATTCATGTTGATGCAAGAAGAGAGATGGACTTCAAAGATAAATCTATACACAACAAGGTATTTATCTACTCTGAGCACCAGAGTTATTGTATTACCGATGGATTGGAAAATTCAAGGAGTATATTATGGATAGAAAAGATTTGTTTGGCACTACTGTCAAAAATATTTGTTTGGCATTGTTGTTAAAGGGAGAGATTATATCTATTATCACTTCAAGGAGAGATATTATCACTTCAAGGAGAGATTATACATCAAGGAGAGATTATATCCATCACAATTATCCAGAGGGAGAGATGTAACCAGAAAGGGAGAGCACATACAAAGGAAAAGAATTGCTGACAGAGACATCAAAAGAAAAAAAAAAGTGAAAGGGAAAGAGTTTGACTAAGAAGGAGAACACATCACATCAGAGAAAGAAAGATTCTACATCTATCCAGTGAAGGGATTGAATATAGAAAGAGAATTAGAAGAATCAAATCTAAGTTATATGAACTTACCGAGGATGAGATATTTGTATCGGTTATAATACATAAGATTGGTAGTTTGATGAACTTCAACTATTATATTTCATATTGTATTAGTGATAATATAGTGTGATAATGTAGTGTGTTTCCATCAATGCCAAAGGGAGAGATTGATGGACTATAACTGATTGAATGTTTGAAGATGTTAAGTTGATGATCATGCAAGGCATTAAATCACTTAATGTATTGTATTTTCATTGACGTCAACTTGATATAATCTGTATGGTCATGGACATACTGCCAAAGACTTCAAAGAATTGATGAATCAAAGGCTATGCTTTCAGTAATGCATATAAGTCAAGTATTCACAAAGTGACTATATACACTCATGGACACAGTAAAAGAGCAAAGTCACAATGTTACCCGACGAGAAAATGCACAGCATTACTGATGAGCAAAGTCACAGTGTTGCCCGACGAGCAAATCACAGTGTAACCTGACAGACAAAATTACAGTGTTTCCCGACGGACGAATATCCCGAAGACAACTGAATTCACACTGACGGAATAGTCATTTATCACCGACGACTAACTGAAGTATTGACCGACAGAACTGAGAGTTCAGAAACAACAAAATGCTTAGCTGTCAAGAGCTAAAAATAGACTTAACTGATACTTTCCATTTTTTTAACCAACAAGATAAATTTGGAGATAAGTAAAGGATTTAAAGCTATTTTGTCCATTTGGCAAGAATATCTCTACGAGATAAAACTGGAGTTTTGTTTTAAATCTAATTGGTGAGAATTGTGGATCACACCAAGATCAAGAAAATCAGAAGCCAAGAAATGGTGAATCATGTCTATAAAGAGACAACCCAATTCATTATGAATTGTGGGGTGAACAAGAGAAGATAAATTAGATGCTGAAGAGATTCTGAAGTAGAAGAAAGTCTTCATTTAGACCTGACAAACAAGCTAAGAAAAGAGCTAGATTCTGTAGACACCGATGAACAATGAAAAAACATCACATAGTAGAACAGTGTGGAGCAAAGGTATTGAATTGATTATATTGATCAGAGAGGTAATGTTCTTACAATAGATATGAAAATCTACAATTCAAGTTGTATGTGTGAATATATCAATTTAGTATTTTAGTTTAACCATTGAAGCATCAAGTCTCTTAACTGAGCAGGACTTAAAAGTCTTTTGTAATTGAGATACATCCAAAGGAGTATCAAAAAGTTTGATCATAGAAAGTAGCATTGGATATGCCCGATACCTATTGACAGGCCAAGTGAGTGTTTGATCAAGGATGGTAGCATTAGATGCCAGATACTAGGTGACAAATTATCTTTTAAATCCTCTAACAAGGTCACACCTAATAGTGTGTTTGTAACCTTTAACAGGGTTGGCTTTTAACCAAGCTCACTTCAGAAGAGTGAAAATTTGGGGTACAGGTCCTAGTGGTTTTTCCCTTAACAAGGTTTCCACGTTAAAAATCCATGTGTTATGTTTCTATGTTTCATTACTTGATTTTTTTTCATTTCACATAAGCTATACTGGATTGATCGGTATACACTAATTATTTATTGTGTTTCAGTAAATAGAAAGATTGCTTATCGGTAAGCATACAGAAGAAGATTTTACAAAGCATTCTGACAAGTAGTAATTTGTTAAAAGTGTTTCAAGGCATTCATCTTGTAGGAATGAGTATAACTAGAGGCTCAAAAGTGGTAATAAGTTTTAAGGGTTGATTTAAGGATTAATTTCTGAGGCCACTGATTCAACCTCCGCCCCCCCCCCCCCCCCCCCCCCCCCCCTCTTAGTTATTACTAACATAAATGAGGTGGAAGAGCTAACTCAAGTGAGTGAGAGTTCAACTCTAATTGAATTCCCTGATTGAGGGGATTGACTGAAGAGGTGGAAGAGCTAACTCAAGTGAGTGAGACTTCAACTCTAATTGACTTCCTTGATTGAGGGGATTGACTGAAGAGGTGGAATAGGAGACTAAGTTAGGAGAGGGATTTTTGGAGTTAGGAATTGTGATTGAGAAGCTAACTCAAAGTAAATGTGAGCTAGGAATTAGAAGGATAGTTATGATTTAAATAAATAATAAATTATTTATTTGCACATGTGGGGATATTTTATAAATAAATAATTACTTATTTATTTATGAGATGAATTATTAGTTTAATTAATTAAATATAATTTATTTAATCATAAGAGAGGAATTAATAGTTCAATTAAATAAATATAATTTATTTAATCATGAGAGGGAAATAATTAGTTTAATTAAATAAATATAATTTATTTAATCATGAGATAGAATTTGATTTAATTATTACATAAATATAATAATTAGTGAAGGAGGAACATTAATTAAATTTGATTATTTAATTAATTATAAGGAGATAGGGAATAATTAAATAATGTTTAATTATTTGGTAGACGAATAGGTGATGAAATAGTGATAAGATGTTGAATAATTAAAGTAATTAATTAAACCTACTTAATTATGAAATTAAAGGGAAATGATGCTTTTGATCTTAGAATATGGTAGGAAGACACAAATTATTAAATAATAAAGATTATTAAATAAATTAAAGAGGAATATTAGTAATGTCATTGCATTAGAGCAATAAGCCATTTTTAAGTGTCTACATTTTGTCCCTCTTTGATACAATGCATTTTAAGAGTTCTTTCAAAGAATAATTTGATAAAATTAATGCCACAGTATGCCCCAGTAGAAACAATGTGACAAAGAGGTAAATGATTCCCCCTCAAGAGATTGTTTGTGCAAGAAAACTATGAATGATCTGTCAAAAGAAGATTTAGATGAAATGATGCAAGAAAAGAATAATTAGTTAAAAGTTTAGAATGTTGGTAGGTTATCATGACTACTTTATGTGATTTTCAAACATAAAGATTGTGGATAAGAATCATGTATGGTTCTAGGAAGGACACATCCTGTATAAGACTAGTGACAATATCTGCTTTCAGGAAAGACATATCATGTATAAGACAAGTGACAACGTCTAGTTTCCAAAAAGATACATCCTGCATAAGACAAATGATGATGTCAAGTTTCTGGAAAGAAATATCTTGTATAAGACAAATGATGATGTAATGATTGACTGACTGATAGAATGTTAGAATTGATTGATAGAAAGATGGGAGGGGATAGAATGAGGATGAATCCTTGATTGAAACCCTTAGAATGTAGTAAACATGGAGATTTCTAGTTCTAATAACCACATTTAAATTCCAATTGAATTGAACAATTCCTTCATCATTGAGCCACTTTTATTATAGAAAAATTGAATACAATCATACCTAGATATTAAAGATCTAGGTACGACTATCCTTTTGCATTCTAACAAGCACTTTGAACAGACAAGGGATGTGGGTCGATAAGTCTAGGTTGGGTGTTAAGAGTTGAGGTATGTGCGATGTATCACAACTAATTTATCTATTGTAATCCCTACAATTACATATTGCATGTGGTTGTGAAGGCTCTTACCACAAACACCCAAAATGCTCTTTTAAGATTTCTCACTCAACATCCCACAGACACCAAATGAGAAAAGATAAGTTATGAACCATCATGGCATCTCTAATCGCTTAGGTGGAATCGTGGAGATGCATAGGAACATGAATTATGAAAATCAAGACATAATAAGACCAACTGGACTCAACAAGTAAGTACCCATACTGATTTATGTGTCTGTGTTTTTGTAGTTGTTTGGACATCAATTTGTTGACGCTTTGTTGATGCTATCAGATGAAGTATAGGGTACTCTGTATAAGACTGCTCCATCAGGTTTCAAGTTTTCCTCTCCTTGTCTAAAATAACAAGAATGTCTTGAAAAAATACTGTGCTATGAGACTCTATTGATAGATGAAACAGTGTGATCAATCTTACTAAGGACCTACTGATAACCTTGACTATTTTGACTTGGTTTCGTTAAAGCTTAGACTTGCTGAAGGACGGTGTTTAATGATTGTTTCAAAATGCAAAATAACTAAATTAATATCCAAAGGAGATTAATTGCATATTTTCTCGATTTATGATTTTTTTAGTTGTCCAAAGAAATTTTTTTTAACTACTTCTAACAAATGTTTTTGGTCCACCATAGGGTTCGTATGTTTGGAATTGAGGTATGTGTGGATTATCACATAAAAGAAGGCCCTTATCACAGACACCCCATACATGGTCGCCCTAGATGAATATTTTTTTGAACTTTTTAAAAGATTTTTTTATTTTTGGAGATTTTTTTAGGACATTTTTCACATTTTAGGTATTTTTTTAGAAATTTTTTATAATTTTTAAGGAATTCTTTCAGTTCTTAATGGATCATTACATTGGGTGCCTCAGTCTAGACAAAGTGGGCATTTTATTGTGAAATGGCCATGGTGGATGTACTTTGTGTTGAATATGAGGCATTTAGGACAAGGACTATGGAGAAATGTCAAGCCATGGTGGGTTTATTGTAGAACATGGCTCTAATGATATGTGATACTAGATTGGATTCATGATAGATGGTAGAGAAATGATCTCTACACATGGCCCCAAATTGCTAGGTTTTCACCATGGTACTTGCCCAAATCACTGTCGAAGTGGTGTTCACCAAAGGAAAAATTTATTTCTCTTTTATTTCTATTTGTGTGTTACTAAAGATGTCTGACTGCTAGGTTTTCACCAAAGTAACACTTTTTTTCTTTTTTTTAAATTTTAAATTATTTTTTTTTCCTTTTTGAAATGGGTGTACTCTGACAGTTACGAATAATACTTGTGCAGATGCAAGTTTTTGATAGAATCTGATAGGGGCTCACCCTCTTATGTGGATATTTGATATGCTCTAGACCCATAGAATGATGTAATGATGTAAGGACCCAACGAGTTTGGTTCAAACTTTCCTACCATTTCTCTTTTTGTCTGATTTTTATGATTTTCCATTAGGACTAGATCACCAACTTCAAAAGATTTGGGGATGACCTTTTTGTTGTAGATTCTTCTGAGACGTTGTTGATATGCTTGAAAATGTACCAGTTCCTTTTGTCTATTTTCATCAAGAAACTCTAGCTCCTATAATCGAGATACTTTGTATTCCTTATATGAAATGATGTACTTGAGGGATACACTCAATGATGGGAGTTGAAAAACTATTGGCAAGATGGATTTTGTATTGTATACTATTGAATATGGAGTGGCACCTGTGGGAGTGTAGAAACTAGTGTGGTATGCCCATAATATGGGGTTTAGTTGGATATGCTAGTCTCGACCAGCTTCATTGACTACATTTTAGAATTTTAATAATGGTTTTGTTTGTAGCCTCATCCTGGTCAATTCCTTGGGGAAAGTAGAGTTAAGGATAGCTATGGTGGATATCGATTTTTTTGCAAAGCTTATCTACTTTCTTATTTTTGAAGGGGGGGCCATGATCTATAATGATGGTCTATGGAACACCATATTGACTTATGATATATTTCAGAAGGAACTTGGAAAGTTTTTTTCTAAAGGTGTATTTCATTGGAATTGCTTCAACCCACTTTGCGAAGTACTCAGTGGCTCTTATTATGTACTTATGACCATTAGAGGATAAGGGATAAATATTTCCAGCTAGGTCAAACCCTCATTGCGAAAAGGTCCATGGTGATGTGAGTGGCTGCAGCTCTTGAGAAGGTGCATGGATGAGGTTCCTGTGTATCTGACACTTTTTGTATTTAAATACATATAGGAAAGAATTTGTTTGTATTGTAGGCCAATAATACCCAATTCTTAAAAGCTTCTTAGTTAAGGTCAAGCCAATATAATAATCACCACAAATGCCCTATGTACTTCTAATATCATCATTTTTTATTCTTCTGAGTTGAGACATCTAAGGAGCATTCCATCTAGACTATGATGGTAAAGTGTATTGGCTATGATAGTGTATCAGGAGGCTTGACTTATCAAGGACTTCTTTTGGTTCTAGGACAAGTCAATGGGGATTGTTTGTCTAGTTAGATAGGTGTATATATCTTGGTACTAGGGATAATTGTGACCAATAATTTTGTACACGACCTCATACTTGGGCACTTAAAAGGAAGGGATTGTGAGATGTTCAACCATGAATCCATAATGTGTCACATTTGGTGGCATGTCGAGAAAAGATCCTATAGTATCCATAGTATCGACTACTTTGTTCTTTATCCTTGGTAACTGCTCAAATAATATCATTTCAAAATGTTGCTTTATGTCTTCTTCCAAGGCTTTATAAGGAATGAGTTTGTGATCCTTTTTTGTAGGTGCCATTAAATTGGTGGATAATCAATTGAGAGTCTTCGAATACTAGTAACTGTTGGATCTTCCATTGGACATATTTCTTGAGCCCTCTAATAAATGCTTCATATTTAGCTATATTTTTGGTGAAATCAAAGCTTAGCCTGTATGATCTTAGAATGGAGTATCCTTGGGGAGTGATAAATACTATGCCAACACCTGTACCCTTTTGTGTGTGAGAGCCATCAAAGTATAGTTTCCATTTTTTCTGCTCCTTCAGAGAAAATATGATCTCATCTGGGAACTCTATCAACATTGGATGACTAGAAGGTAAGGGTGCATCTATCAATTGGTCAACTGTTTCTTGTCCCTTTTTTATTTTCTATCTATGTAATCAATGTCAAACTCACTGAGTATCATGACCCATTTGGCGAGGTGCCCTTTCAATGCAGCTTTACTCAATAGATATTTCAATGGGTCAATCCTTAGTATTTGGATCGTCTTGTGACTTAACATGTAATGTCTAAGTTTTTAGGAAGAAAAAACTACATCCAAGCATGCTTGTTCAATTGCAATATTGTTTAGTTCATATGCCACAAGTGTACGATTGATATATTAGATGGGTCTTTCCTTGACTTCGACATCATTCTGCACCAATAATGCCCCCAGTGAGTGCTATGTAGCTGATATATATAAAAATAAGGGTTGATCTAGAATAGGTATTACTAAGACTAGTGTTGAGAGTAGATAGTCCTTCAATACTTGAAATGTTGCTTGGTAATTTTTGGGACATGCAAATTTGACATCTTTGTGTAGCAAGTATTGGAATAAATGGCATTTTTTTCTGGTTGTGAGATGAATCTCCTATTTATTGTAGTTGGCCCTATAGACTCCTCAAGTTTTTTAGAGTTGTTGGTGGAGGCATATTAATGATGGCTTGAACCTTTTTAGGATCAATCTTTATTCCTCTGTGGGAAACAATGAATCCTAATAACTTTCCTAATGTGACACCAATGATACATTTCTTTTGATTTAACCTTACATTGTACTTGTTGATTCTGTCAAATACTAGCCCTAGTGTTGATAGATTTAGATTTATCTCTAGGGATTTTTCCAATATATCATCAATGTAGTCTTCCATGGTGATATGCATCGTGTCATGGAAAATAGTTGTCATTTCTCTCTAATATATTGCTCTAGCTTTTTTTAGACCAAAGGGCATGACACACCAATAGTAAGTACCCCAAGTACAAGAGAAAGTATTTCTACTAGAAATCAATCCTACTAGAAACCCAAATTCCCAATCAAATACTTAATTACAAGAATCCAAGGGAACTTTGTATAAAAATGATTTGCACATACCTACAGGAAGATAAAACACCCCCGTTGTCACCATTATGGAGGATTTCTATTGTTGGTTCTAATGCTTCCTTGGGTTTGCTTTGGAGTGAGCTGTGTATTCAACATTTGACCCTATATACTAGTTGGATACAATGGCTATATTTCAATGAGAGAGATTTTACCATATATCTACACTCTTTCATGTTTTTGTTTTACAGAGTCAACTTCTCCTTAGTTGATCATATATTTAGACTATTGACACCTCTATTTTAAACCAATAGCTTACTCTTGCGTGGGTGAGTAGTTTTGTTGGGGTCACTCATATAGATTCATGTGTCATATGTATATTTGACAAACATATGTTTTTCCTTTATTTATTTATGTTCAGTGTCTGATTCATGTTGGTGGGGGAACTCATGAATATTATTGGCTTCTAAATCCTAATCTTCATATTTTTTAGAGGAGGTTCTTCATTGAGCACTATAGCCATTATAAGTTGATAATTGTCTACAACTTCTTTGTGCTTCAAGGATGTTCTTCATGTTCCTATTTTTGGGGATATTTTCTTGGAGGCTTCCTTGTCCTTCCTTGCATTTCATGTTTCCTTAATGTAGTGCATCTCTTTCTTTTGGAGAGGATTTTTATCCCATGTGGTTTTTATCCTTCTTCTCCACTTTGAGAAGTTTTCATTGTACATGGGTACCTAATCAGGAATTTTATTGTCGGAACCCATTCGTACATTTTAGACTTAGAGCAGCTATAAAAGCATAACATTGTATTCATTTTAATTAACCCTACAATCATAATCTAACAATATTGTTTTCTTTGCATCTTAAGAAATATAGTAATTATTTTCTCTCTACCCTCCTTGTGGAAGGTGTTCTTATTTTGTTGTATGATCCTACAGGTTCTTATGTTGCAAATTTCAACATGGCTCCATAACTTCAACATGGTATTAGAGCTCAATCCATAACTTCAACAGTTTTCATTATGCACTTTTGAATAGCAAGTCACACACAAAGCTACTTGATGAAGGGTACTCCCCTTATTAACACAAACACACAACAAAATCAAGAATAACAAGATTTGTAAACACAAGAAATGGGCTTTCTATTATTCACACTGAAATGAAATTACGGTGTTTAGAGATGTAACATGCACAGCCACATGGGCATTTTATTACAATAATCTACAAGCCAAAGCCACTAGATGCATATCCTAGAACTTCCCTAAACAACCCTACGGGCCTTCTATAAATAGGCAATTTTCACCGCCCAAGAAGATTCTAGAAATTAAACCCTAAATTTTGAGGCCGACCATCCCTAAGATATTATTATTCATTTTTATTACATTAGTAAGCCAAAAAAACTTCAGAACCTAAAAAAATTTGAAGGAACTTTAACTTTTTCAAATTTAGGTAGCGCAACTTCTGGAGATCATAACTCATCACTTGTTGACCTGATGGCCTATTATAGCCCCATTTTAGAAATTCCATGAAGTTCTCTACAATGCTTGACTTGCGCAAGCTCTTATCAACTAAGGTTTTGACCCCATTTGGAGCCTCTAAAGCCTTCAAAACTAAGTTTGAAGTTTCTATACCTTGCTGCCAATACCAAAAATAATCAACATCTACAAAACTAGACTTGATCTTGCAATGAAAATTTATTGGCAGGCTGATACAATCAAAGTGAACCTCCAGGGAAGAAAATAGAACATTCTGAGCTCAAAAAAAAAACTTACTAAAAATAGTAAATTTCCAAAAATAGAAGCTCTGCACAAGATAGCCCTTATTGAAAAGAAACTAGAAAACATTTTTGGGTGATGCAAGATTTCTCTTACACCTAGGATGCCCCTGCATCAGACACCTGGGGTAGTTTGAGAAGTGACTCTATCACATCTTAGGTGTTCAAAGGAAAACCATGATGGGTAACCTCCTCCCTTGCTAGCCATGATGAATCTTCCATAGGTCATCCTTTCCATTTGACCAAATATTCTTCATATTTCATGTTCCTTGTGCTTCTGCCAACATGAATGTCTAGAAGATCTTTAATCTCCTTTTTAGCTGAAGTAGTTGCACGAATATTCCACTGTGCTTTTGTGACTTGATCCACAACGCCTCCCTCATGATATTTTGTTAAATCTGAAATATTAAATACTGGTGAAATATTGAGTTCACTAGGAAAATCTACTTCATAAGCATTTCCTGAATCATGCTTCTTCAGTATCTTTCATGGTCCAAACTTCTTCATCTTCAACTTATTATATGTTCCTACTAGAAATATCTCCTTTCTCAGATGAACCATGACTTCATCTCCCACCTAGAATTCCCTATGCCTCATTTTCTTGTCTTCCTTGGCCTTGTACTATGAATTCATTTTATTAGTATGTTGCCTCACCTCCTCATACAAATTCTTCAAGTGTTCTGCAAAGTCTTCAGCTTCAGCGCTACTTGTCTCTCCTTTGTCCAACTTTCTTAATTCTGATGCATTTTTGGAACTACTTCCATATACTATCTGGAGTGGTGATTTAATAGTACTCATATTGATAGAATTATTATATGCAAATTCTCCCTGTGGTAAAACCAAATCCCATCCTTTTGGTTTATCTCCAACCAAGCATCTCAATAGATTCCCCAAACTCCTATTCACAACTTCTGTATGTCAATCGGTCTATGGATGGTGTGCTGAACTGAACTTCAAATCTGTCTTCAAATTTTTCCACAAGGTTCTCCAAATGTACCCAACAAACTTGGTGTCTCGATCTGAAACTATGCTCTTTAGTAATCCATGTAGTCTTACCACCTCCCTGAAAAACAACTCTGCTACATGAACAACATCATTAGTCTTCTTGCAAGGAATTAAATGTGCCATTTTTGTAAACCTATCCACCACTACAAAGATGGAATAATTCCCTCTCTGAGTTCTTGGTAGGCCAAGAATTAAGTCCATACTAATATCCTCCTATGGCTTCTCTAGTATAGATAATGGCTAATATAACCCTATATTCTGCTTCACTGCTTTTTCCATCTTACATACCCTACAACCTTGTACAAATTTCTTAACATATTGCTAAAACTGTAGCCAATAATAATTCTCACTAACCAGAGAAATGGTTTTATCTCACCCAAAATGTCTAGCCAATCCTCCACTATTATTTTCTTTGATTGGATTCTCCCTCATGGAGCTCTTTGGAATGCATAAATGACTACCTCTAAACAACATATCATCCTGGATTATGAAATCCAACCATTTGGTTTTGTCTAGAGTAATAGGTTCTCTACAAGCTTTCCATGCTTTTCCAAAACATGGATCTTCAGGATACAAACTCTTGGGTTCCTTGAAACCAACAACCTCAATCTACATCTTTATCAGGAAAATCAGTCTTCTGCTAAGGGCATCTACAACCCTATTAGAATTCCCAATCCTATGTTTCAAAACAAAAGTGTAACTCTGCAAAAACTCAACCCATTTCAAATGCCTTTGACTCAACTTCCCTTGACTATTCAAATATTGCAAAGCTTGATGATCAGTAAAAAAAAACCTTTTGGAAAAAGATAATGTCTCCACTTCCTCGGGGCCTGAACTATAACATAGAACTCCTGATCATAAACATAGTATTTACTCTTGGCATCATTCCACTTCTCAATAAAATAATAAAATTTGGGTTTACTTTCCTGACTCAAAATGGCTCTAATAGCATTACCACTAGCATCACCGTCTACTTGAAACACCTTGTTAAAATCTAGAAGTGCTAAAATAGGTTGTTCTCTAAATTTTCTTTTCAACAAATCAAAACTCTTATTTTCCCCTAGAGTGCTTTTAAACTCTTTCCTATCCCCTCTCATTGTTTTAGTCAAGGGTCCACAGATACTACTAAAATTTCAAATAAACTATCTGTAAAAGCTAGCCAAACCATGAAAATATCTTACCTTAGTAGAAATCCTTGGGGTAGGCCATTTGAGGATAGCCTTCACCTTCTTTGGGTCCATTTTTATACCTTCTATTGAGACTACAAATCCCAGATACACTAATTCCTTCTTCACAAAACTGCACTTCTTTAGATTAATCAACAACTTCTCTTCCCTTAACCTCTCAAACACCTTATGAATATGCATTATATGTTCTTCCAATGTCTTACTGAAGATGAAAATATCATACAAGTAAACAATGACAAACTTACCCATAAATTCTTTCATTACTTTGTTCATGAGTTGCATGAATGTGCTCAGTGCCTTAGTTATCCCAAAAGGCATGACTAACCACTCATACAAGCCCTCCTTTGTCTTGAAGGTGTTATTCCATTCATCTCCTTCTCTAGTCCTGATTTGGTAATATCCACTCTTTAGGTCTATCTTTGTGAAATACAAAGAGCCACTCAAACAATCCATAATATCAGCCATTCTTGGCAAGGGAAATATGTACTTGATAGTGATCTTATTGATAGCTCGAGAATCTTTACAAATCCTCCATTCTCCATTTTTCTTTGGTGCTAATACTTCTGGTACAAAACATGGACTCAAAATTTCCTGGATCAATCCCTTCTGCAACAACTCATGCACTTATCTAGTCAATTCCTCTCTCTCTGCTAGAGTCATCCTATGGGCTGCCTTGTTTGTCAAACTAGCCCCTGGGATCAAGTCCATCTGATGACTGATCTTTCTCACTGGTGACAATCCATCATGTACATTATCAAATACAATATCTTTAAATTCCTCCAACAAGTCTGCAACTTTTGTAGGTAAATATCCTACTTCTTCTTTACCCATTTTTGGAATTAGGGAAAAACACATATGCTAATATCACATACCTTCTAATAACCATCATGTATGGTACATCTGTCAAACTGCCAAGGCCTTCCTAACAGAAAATGACATGCATCCATGGGGATTATATCATAGAGTACCTCATCTTGGTAACTTCCAATCTTGAACTTCACTAAGCACTGCTCATTGACCAAGACCGTGTGATCATCCTGCACCTAGGAAATTCTGTATGGACGTGGGTGTTTTTCCCTTCTCAGTTTTAACTTTGTGACCATTTCTTCTGATACCAAATTCATCAGTTCTTCCACCATCAATAATCACATCACAACACTTATCCTCTCACTTTCATCTAGTGAAAAATAGGCTCTTCCTCTTATCTGAGCTCTTCTCTTCATTTATTAGGATCCTCCTAACAACTAGGGTTTCTCCTCTCTCAGCATCATCTGAGTGTTCTAACTGAGCTTCTTCATTTTGATCTGCAACTCGTGCATGGCCTTCACTCCTCATTTCAATCCTTCCTTGATGTTGTGGGCATTCATAAGCTCAGTGTCCTTTTCTCCACAATGGAAACATGTCCCACAAAAACCTCCTTTTCCTGGTCCTTGCCCTATTCCTCTTCTTCTCTGATAAATATTATTTTGATTATGGGAACAATTGAAATTATTTCCCCTCTGATTTTTACTGCTACTTGACTCATCATTCTTTTTTTGATCTTCATTTTGGCCTCCATAAGACCGTCTACTAGATCTTCCACCATGACCTATTCTACCTTGCTTTCTTTCAAACTTCTTGTTACGCTTATCTTCCACCCTTAAGGCAAACTCATACACCTCTTCAATACTGGTAATTCTAACTAGAATCAACTTATCCTAAATACTTGGCCACAATCCATGAAGATAATGGGCAACTTTTTCCTTCTCAGGTTCTGCATGACCTATTCTAATGAGGACTCAGTAGAACTCTTCTGTATACTCCTCGCTAGTAAACTTTAGCCCTATTTTTGATGATGATTTGTCACAATTTAGACACCAATTGGTCTATAAAATGATGACTACTATCGTCGGTCTTTTTTCATCGATTTTACGACACACTAAACCATCGTCGATATTTCGACACAACTAAGGTGTTTTTATCGACGAAAGATGTGTTGAAATGTTTGGTTCAGCCTGGACCCTGCTTTCCACCGAGGTGACCAATGTTAGTCTAAATTTTGATGAACTCTACTCAATGAAGGCGTCGAGAGTATAGCATCGGTGTTGAAAAGCTAAGTGTCGTGTGTCAAAATTGCGACGCACAATGGTTGATCATGTCATCGATTGTATAGCTTTGGTGTTGATATGCTTAGTGTCATGTGTCGAAAGTGTGATGAATAGTGGTTGATCATGTCATTGATTGTATAGCATTGGCGTCGATATGCTAAGTGCCTTGTGTCAAAATTTTGACAGCCTGTGCCATTTTTAAAAAATAAAATTATATATTTTCGTATAAAATATGTATAAATATATATATATATATTATGTATGAGACTCTTGCTGTTGGGATTAGTATTCACCTTTTGCATTTATAACCACACAGCATTAATATTGCCAGAGGAGAAATGGCCAGGTTCATTTAGGTGTAATGGGCATCTTATCCCAATGTAGTGATTTTTGTTTAATGTGTATGTGACATGCTTCATATCCTTCTGAGCATTTTTTAGTGCGCGTATCCTTTCTGGGTCAGCATGACCACTTGTGGTAATCTGTTGTGTGGTTGGATCCACTATAGATCCAATATACAAGTTTTATAGATCAACAATTTGCCCTTCGTATCAGTAATTTGAGAATGTTCAATGACTGTAAATAAGGTTCGCAGGTTCATCATCAATCAATTATTGAATGACTGGAATTATTAAAAAATGTTCAGATACATATAATATTTGCCATTATTAAGACTTATGATACATATACATATAATGTTGTTCAATTATTTAATAAGGGTTACATGTATTTATTTTAGAAATGTTTGCTCCAAATATAGGGTATAGTTATAGGCCATTTGTTCATTCTGTCAACCCATAGGTGCCTAGTGTAGCCAATCCTCTTCCTCATTAATGAAGGGAAATCAGTGGGATTGACATGAAATTCACAATAAGAAGCCCACATACATTTGTGGAGCTGTAAAATACAAAAGAATATCGCATCTATGTTTTAAATTTATAGCAATATTGACGTATTTACTTTAAATTTTGGAATAAATGAAACAACATAGTATTTTTCTAGTCTCTATGCAGTTGGGAATGAGCAATGCACTACAGACCCTTTGCGGTCAGCCCTTTGGTGCAGGATAGATTTAGAAGCTCAGAGTTTATATGCAGTGCTTTCTGTACAGCACTGCCTTGGGCTCTTGTTTACATTTTTGCCTAGCCAATTCTGAAGGTGCTAGGACAGGATGCTGATGTAGCTGATTTAAATGGTTACTACCACAGTTATTTTCTAAGTGATAGAAATTTTATCGCAGCTTCCTTTGGAAACTAGATTTGAGGTTGAGGTTTCAAACACGATCCTTCATTTGATTATATTTCATTTTACAGTAAGCATTAAAAAAATTGTTTTTCATGAGGTTTCACCTTGGAAGTGAGTAATCATGTTTTCTACTTCTTGAAAGATTGAATTGTGCTTTATACCCTGGGTTTTTGTTGTTTTATTGGTACTCTATTTTTATTTCTTTGCTATGTAGAATGGAGAAAGTAAACATTAAGTGTGCTCACAACCGATTCAAGATTGTGGGTATAGTGCTCTATGTGTGTGGAAGAGAAGGGAGGAATAAAAGCAAACTCTGGCCTTCACTTAACCCTGATTTGCAAGACATTATCCCTAACTTTCTACATGAGGGGAATTCTGACAAAAATTTCTCATTCTCTTTTTCTAGAATCCAGTCCTGGCTTGCTTACTATAACAGAAACTTTGATCACATTAATGAACATCTTATTATAAAACTTGTAGTATTAAGTTCTGACTAAGTTTCTGATCATGCAGGCTGAGACATTGAAATGCTATGCAGCCCCATTATCCCTGTCCGCACTCAGAGCACTTCTTGGCTTCATCCAAACTATTTTCTTGATAATGAGTTTAGAAAAGGGTGTTGTTGCATCATCATGATCTCTGGATTGGAGTTGGGTTGTGACTGCTGTGTATGGGGTGAGTGAAACAAAGTTGACTTCTTCTTTGATCCAATAACTAGTGTAATTATTTCAAGTATATCTGTCCAAAAAAATTTAAGAGAATTCTTGGATATGCTCAACACAAATACCTATACAATCTAAGTAGTTTAGAGGCTACTTTTAAAATAATTAAAGTGGTATGTTGCTTTCATGTTTAAGATGCCTTCTGTATGATATGTATCATAAGACTGATAATATTTTCCATGTTTAAGATGCATGCTCTATGATATGTATCATAAGACTGATAATGATAATAAAAATTTTGATTTAACCAATTAATCATTATCCTATTACTTGGTGTGAGTATGGTTTTACCCCTGGGAACTTTAGTTAAACTTTCTT
>MU223817.1:43409-55225 GCA_018584345.1 Thuja plicata | reverse complement strand
AAGAATTGTTAAGTCCACCTTCTACAAAAGGATTTTAGATGTGATGCACTTGTTAGAATGCAACTACATAAGTCTTTGATCTGATGATGTATGCAATCTCTAATTGCTGATAACAGATCCTATTAAGTTTCATACATATTAGTAATCATCCTTCCATGATTGAATAATACCTTTATCTGCTCGTCAGTAGCCTTTGTGTGTTCTTGACAACTGATGTGTTCTATTTCTAAACTTTACATGAATTCTGCCTTCTGCTCCTTAGATGCTCTGCGTGGCTATCAACAATAACAAATTCATGTACTCATAATTGAGTTTGAACATCTATTTATACTAGATTAGACTCAATTCTTGATTCATGCATCGCAAGTTAACTCTAGATCCAAGGTTTACAACTTGACCTTGATCTTTAGTTAGATATGTTTTAGATCCATTAGGATGATTTAAAAAATTTACATAAAGCTTGCTTGACCCTCAAGTTATGATTTAAAACAAATAAAAACTCTATAAATAGAATTACATTGCTTTATCCGTTGTGTAAAAATCAGATCCACAATTTATGGGTTCTTTAACTGACTATCGGTTCTGACGGTCGGCTTTCTTGGTCGTCGGTGTTCCTTTCTTGAACTTGTCATTGGGTATGCCTTTTTTGTTCCTGTCAGGTTAGTTCTCAAAAATGTGTCGCCAGTAATGCTTGTGGTCACCGGTGATGCTTGTTGATTCCATACTTAGCATTTTTCTTGTGACCTTTGTATTCTGTCGGGTATGCTTTTTGTTCGTCGGTAATGCTTGAAGTCTGTCGGTGATGCTTGTAGTCTGTCGGTAATGCTTTAGTCTGTCGGTGATCTCTGTCAATGTTTTTCACTAAGTGTACTAATGGAAAAATAATGTCATCAATTTTGTCATGATTTTCCACCTAGGCAGTCCACCCAATAGGGCCTTCCATCCAGACAATGCATTTATTTTCCTAGATTTGGCTCAGCATGTAAATCTAGTCATCAGTAGCGTCCTTGTTCTTTCTAATCTCCTTGTGCAGCTTCTTCAGAGTCTTCTCAAAGATAGCCATATTGTCTATATGTCTTCACCATGCATATCCATCTTTCATTTCAAATACAAACATGGTAGAGTGCCCCATTTTGAGAAACCTAATAAGCTTCTCCCTCTCAATCATCATGTTGATAGAGACCTGCGAAGAAATTTTAAAATAAGTGAGTTTTTGAAAAGACTCAGTAAGGGATTTGTGAATGTCCTGATACCTCTCTTCATTCCTACATTTCCAAATCTGCCAAAGGATTTTAGAAGATAAAATGCTCCAAATCAAATTAGTATCTTTTTTTAAGCCTTGTATATGCTCATTAATCATTTCAAATATATCCAAATATTTAGGATAAGTGATACCAAACATAGACCAAATACCTTTAGCAAATTTACAATCAAATAGAATATGTCTACAAGAATCAAGAAGCTTGCATAAGCTACAAAATTCTGCATAAGAAGGGTCTTTTCTTATAGGAAGTCTATTGAGAAACATCAGCCATTTGAAACAACTGATTTTAGGTTCAATAGGAGATTTCCACAGCCTAGTAAATATTTTCTTCCAGCAATTATCTTCCAAATTTGTATACCAGAAATTATTGACATGATTAATAATATTATTGTTGTTACTCATAATACAATATATGTTTTTGGCTTTTATTCTGGAAACAATAGTGCCATCCGGCCATTTGATGTCCATAAATCTATGAGAGTCAACATGGCATGTAGAGGGAAGATCCTTGCATGCTTTGACAATCATGTTGTATGTTTTCTTTTATGCCATAGGTATGTTAAATCTGTTCCTGATCTCATCCCATCCAGTAAGACAGTCTTCCTCAAAGAGCTCAATGAATTGAGAGATACCCATATTATTTCATATTTTAGCCAAGCACCCTTGGGACAACGTGAGGGGTTTACCCAAGAGGTGGAGATTCCACCAAATTGACCTTTCACCATATAGAAGATTATGATCATGGAAGGCCTTATTAGATATAAATTTTTTAATAGACTTCCAGGCTTTCCAAATAGTTTTAAAAATAGTTGAGCCCTGAACAGTGACAAGAAATCCTCCCATAAGTACGTCACTAAAAGGGAGATTCTTCTAGGACTTAGCCTTCCTAGGGAAGCCACATTCAATGTTATATCTAATAAGAACCTTCCAAGGTTCATCCCCATCTAAACAGTGGAAGATCCATATGGTAGCCAGGGCTATCCCCTGAACCTTAAGATCCTTTAACCCCATGCCCCCAAGTTGCTTGTCTATACAACACCAATCACATTTAACAGCATGCATTTTTTTGTTGCCTTTACCATTTGACCAAAGAAAGTTTCTAATGGCCTTCTAAATTTCCAAAATTTGATAGTTATTGAACATCCAAGCACATGAGTAGTAAATATTATAAGATGAAAGAATTTTTTTATAAACCTGAACCCTACTAGCCAAAGATAAGGATTTGTTATACCATTTATCTATTTTTTTTGTAATCTTGTTCTTCACCCAGAGCCACATATCTTTGAGAGATGGTTCACTAGAGAAGGGGATACCCAGATACCAAACAATTATATTGGGCCCTCCCCACTGAATCTCAAACTTATTAAACTAGTCGGGAGGTTGACCATCCTAGCCAATGCATATGGACTTTGGCTTAGATAATCGAGCACCAGAAATAGAGCAGAAAGAATCAATTTTATTTTGCAAAATATTAAAGTTTTCTTTAGTCATTTCAACGAATATACTGGTATCATCAGCAAATTGAAAGTTAATCAAGTTATCATTATTGGGTAAGGTGATACCTTTAACATCGAGAGAGAGATTGTTATCTCTAAGAATGTAAGAAAGAGATTCAGAGGCAATCACAAAGAGAGCAGGGGTGAACAGACAACCTTGCCTGATAAACCTGCCTAAAGCAAAGGACTCTGATAGAGAACCATTAACATCAACCTGGGCTAATGCATCCTTTAGTAAAAGCTTGGTATAATTGCAGAAGACTTCAAGGAACCTAAATGCCCCTAGCATCATATTAATAAAATCCCATTCAATTCTGTCATAGGCCTTCTCGAAGTCAAGGAGAAGCATAGAAATGTTCTGTTGAGAAGACTTAGCCTAGTTCATAGCTTCCCAGCTGGTTATGAGGTTTTTGAGGATAAATCTCCCCTTAATAAAGCCAGTTTGAGTAGAATTAATAAATTTAGGCAGAATTTTCTCGAGTGTGCGGGCCAAGATCTTAGCAAGAATTTTGTAGGACACATTAAGGAGGGTAATGGGTCACCATTTTTTAATAAGAGCTTTGTCCCCTTCCTTAGAGATCAATTTAATAATACCTTTGTTAATAAAGCTTCCTAGAGTGCCTTTGGCATAGGCTTCATTATAGATTTCATATAGGTTAGTACAGATTTAGCTTATGTTGGCTTTATAGAATTCCATAGGAAGACTATCGGGACTAGGGGCCTTGTCATTATTAAGCATATTGATAGCTTTTTCAATCTCCTCCATAGAGATGCTTTGTTCGAGAAGTTCAGAGTCTTGAAGGGAGATCTTATTGGGGATGATGGATCTTTAAAATTTTTGGAGGGAAATGGTTTCCTCATTCTCCTCAGAAGTAAAGAGGTTTTTATAGAATGAGGCAAACTCTTTCTTGATACCTTCTAAATTGTCAATTTCAATGTTATCAACGACAAGATTGTTTATAGCTTCATTGGCTTGCTTTTGTTTGAGAATATTAAAGAAGAACTTGTAGCCCATGTCTCCCTATTGGATCCAGTGAGCATGACATCTAATGCTTTCTACTCAGACTTTAATTTGTTGGTGTTGTCTAAGATCATCCCTAGCCCTAGAAACAATAGGGATAAGGTTAGCATCAAAGGGATTTTTTTGAATATCAATTTCGATAGATCTTAGCTTGGAGGAGAGAATCTTCTCAGTAAATCTATAATCTTTGGCTTTTTTCTGCCCCAAGGTTTGGAGAAGAGCATGCCATGCATGTATGTTGTGTTGCCACATGTCAATACATGACAGGGACGATGAGCAATTCTTGTTGATGTTCCTGATAAGATCGATGGCAGAAAGGATATCAAAATCCTTGAGAAGTGAGAAATTAAGGATGAACCTCTGGCTTTTAGACTTTGGGGGAGCATGGAAGTCTTTAAATTTAACAAACATTGAGAGAGGATGGTGGTCAGAGAGAGATGTGGGGGTCACAGTGACCAAGTTTCCTTGCACACCGGGAAGGAGGGAAAAGCAATTTCTATTGGCGTAAAATCTATCAAGTCTGGCATAAATCCAGGTAGGGCCTTGCTAGAAGTTACACCAAGTATGCCAGAGGTTATGATTAGTATTATCATTGTCCTTCAGGGGGTCAAATAGAAGTTTAGATTGTATCATTTTATCCCATGGCTCTTTTTCCAAATTCTTCCAAGAGAAGGGGAGTCTACCCATCTTATCCACTTGAGACTCAACCATGTTAAAGTCTCCCCAAATATCCAAGGTATGTCTGGGAGGGAAGCCATCCAAGACCACAGGGTCAATCTTTCTTGATGACATGTAACTAATTAAATGTTTGATAATGTTAAGTTGAAGATAATGCAAGACATTAAATCAATTAATGATTTGTATTTTCATTGATGTCAACTTGATATCATCTGTACGGTCATGTAAATAATACCAAAGACTTCAAAGAATCAATGGAACAAATATTATGCTTTCAGCAATGCATAAAAGTCAAGTATTCACTAAGTGACAGATAAAACCAACGAAGTGCACACCATCGGTAAAGGCGAAGAACCAAAGTCACAGTGATACCTGACAAGCAGAAGACAATATTGTCCAACGAAGCAAAATCACAGGATGCCCGATGAGCTGAGAACAGAGTTCCCCAATGAGTAAAATTCAATGATGCCCGACGGATGGAGATCCCGAAGCTGACTGGAGTCACACCGAAAGAACTGGCAGTTGTCACCGATGATTAACTACAAAGTTGACCGACAGAACAAAGAGTTCAGAAAATGTCAAAATATCTAGCTGGCAAGAGCTAAAGATAGACTTAACTGGTTGTTTTCATTGTTTTATCCAACCAGAGTTAAGTGATTGATTTAAAGAAGATTTGTACAGTTGGCAAGAAGATAACTATGAGATAAATCAGGAGTTAAGCTTTAAATCAGATTGGCTGGATTGTTTTTCATGCCAAGAATCAAGAAGCGATGAATATCATGTCTATATAAGACACAAGCTTAATTCATTTTTGAATCATCACGAATAGGGGGAGTGAATAGAAAAAAGATGTTGAAGAGAAACTGATGAAGGATAACTTCATACAGTCCTGATCAATCAAGCTGAAGGAGAGCTAAAGAATTCTGCAGACAACGATGAACAGTGAAGCACAGCATCACAGAGAAGAAAGTGTAGAACACAAATAATTGAATTGATACATTGATCAGAGAGGTAATTTAATTAAATAGATATGAAAATCTATAATTCAAGTTGCATTAGAAACAGGGCATTGTGTTTCAGTTTAACCATTGAAGCACCAAGTCTCTTAACAGAGAAAGACTTAATAGTCTTCTATATATATTGAGGTACATCCTAAGGAGTGCCAAAAAGGTTGACTCATGAAAGTAGCACTAGATTTGCCTAAAGCCTATTGATAGTCTAAGAAGGAGGTTGATTCAAGGATGGTAGCAAACTGAGATGCCCGATACTAAGTGACAACCTCTATGTATAAAATCCTCTAACAAGGTCACACATAACAGTGTGTTTGTAACCTTTAACAGGGTTGGCTCCTAATAGGGCTCACTTCAGAAGAGTGAAAATTTGGGGTATCGGTCCCAGTGGTTTTTCCCTTAACAGGGTTTCCACGTTAAAATCCTTGTGCTATGTGTGTACGGTTTATTTTACATTTCACATATGCATTTCTGGATTTATCAGTATACTCTACATATTTACTGAGTGTTGGTAAATAAGTTTTATTGCTTATCGGTAATCAAGGAGAATCAGGTCAGAAAAGGAAAACCGACAGACAGTTAATTATTATAAGTATTTCATGGCACGCATCTTGTAAGGGACATAATAATTTGAGGTTTATTTGGTTGGTGGTTAGAATAAAGAAAAGTTTTTGAATCCACTGATTCACCCCCCCCCCCCCCTCCNCTGATTCCCCCCCCCCCCCCCTTCTCAGTTATTACTAACATTTCTTTGGTGTCATTAGATACATAAATGGAACAGATGCCAAAGGTGAGAGAGTTAGTACTGAAAGTAGCCCAGGTGGCCCTATGACAAGGGGAAATACCTTTATTCATTATGAACTTGGCCCATTTAGGGTTGATCAATAATCCTGCCCCACCCCTTCCTTTCGGATGGTCAGAATATATCTTGACAGCATCTTTCCAAATCAAGTCAAGGTTAACATCAAGTATGAAGCTGATAGCTTTTCATTCTTGTAACATAATAACGTCAAGGGTTTTAAAGGTATCCAAAAAATGTTTAACAATATACTTCATGTCTGGGGATTCAAGACCCCTAACATTCCAGGATATATAATTCATGTGGAACCAATGGCTGAAGTAACACAAATTGGGTCCATGGACCCATCATTTCCAATGGAATTAGCAGAGTGGGAAGAAACCTCACCACCCTTCACCAAGGAACCTTTATTCTTTGAGCCCAAGGGGAATCCCCTTCTTTTGGATTTTGGGAAATCATTTTTCCAATCAAAGTCATCGTTGTCAGATTCATGAGGCCTCATGAACTCCATATCGATAACATAATTAGGGTTCGTGGGTGTAAGAACATGGGCTGGGGAAAGTTTCATGGAAATGGAGGTCTGTGAGTTAGTGGATGCGGGGAGGATTTCCAGAAAATAATTATCATCAATCTCCTTAAAGACCTTCAGTGCGACTCCAACTAAGGGAGATGAAGAATCAATGGGGGAGTTAGCAGCAGGGGAGTTCTCGATTTTATCCGTGGGAGAAGCTTGAGCCGAAGCCTCAACCACGAGACCTTGTTTATTAGATTTTATTCTTATTTTATTAGATTTTTTGTTTACCATTTGGAATCTGTCGGGTAGAATATTATCAAAGGATTGTTGCAATCCTATGGGTGTCTCCATTCAGGATTGGGTATCATGATGGGTCGGAGGAGGAGCAATACCAACTGTCATGGGCGGAGGCATCTGAGGCATCGGAGTGGACGCGTTCTAGACCGTATTAGGGATCTTTGTGGTAATATTATTAGGGGAAAAGGAGGGTTCAGTAGTTCATATTTATGCTTAATAATGGGACAATCCTTTCGAAGGTGCCCCTCTTTTTTACATAGGAAACATGCATTTAATCCACCCAGAATCTCTAAAGGGCAGGCATAAGTCTCTCCAGAGATGTTAATCTCAAGAGCTGATGGTACCTCAATACTAGGTTTTAATGGGACCAACGCTCTTGCGTCCATGTGCGGAACAAGTATAGTAGTATCATCAAATCTAATCACCTTTCCTATTGGTTCAAGGAGGTGGTGTAGAAAATGGCACAAGAAAGGAGATAGGTTTTTCACAATGTTCCAGCAAGGGGCCGAAAGGGAAAGCACTTCCTCATGGATAGCTTCCAGCATCCAGGATAGGGCATGAAATGAAGTATTACCCACTATCCAGTATTGCCTCTTAAGGATGACTTCCTACGCTTTAGAGTTTTTAAAGAGAATAACATACAAACCTTTCTATATTTTGCTACAAAATAATATATGGTGCCCTAGTTTCAAATTCTAATAGTTATGAAACCAATCATCTAATAATTTATGCACAAGGCATTTATCAACTTCCAAAGCTGCAAAGAAAATAGCATAATTCTTCAACCTATTCTTTTCTATCTCAATTTCACAAATCATTTCAGAATTTGGGGATATAGAGAAAGATGTCAGGACATTCACATCTCCCTTACCTGGTTTGTGTGTTTCATTAGGGCTTGAGAGATGAAACCTAGCACCAGCAAAGACAACAGAGGAATTTTTCACTGCTTCAGAGAAGGTTTTGAGCAGGGGAGATGTTGATTGTGAGTCATTGTTATGATTAAATTCGTTCGCCAAATTGGGCTCCATGGGAGCCCTAATGGCATTAATGGTAGACGGTTCGGCCTCTATTGAGGGTCTAAGTGGAGGAGATGTCATGAACAAAATTAAATATTAATAAAGGAACGAACACACCTGGCTATCTCCAATGAAAACGCTTGCAACGGGAGTCGGGTTTCACAGTATAACCGCAAAGCAGAGTAGATGCAAAAACTTCCCAACTGTTTCGTCTTTTTCAATTAGAGTTTTTTAATTTATAATATATGTATTATTATATATTTATATTAATTTAGAATTATTAAAACATATGGTTGTAGAAACGTGCTTAATATTTTACATATTTAAGCAAGTGTCAGTTGCCGTAATAAAAAAAATACGGTTAGAAACCGGAAAAACAATTTTTCTCATTATAGACGAAGCCGAAAAAAGGGTCCTATAACACCAAATCAATTGAACCAATCATAATTGACATAAATAATTTATATAATATATTTAATTCATAAATAAATATTTAAACTTTAGAAATAGTCTAAGAGGGAAAAATAGTGACTTATGATTAGTTGAATTGGTGCAAAACTAATTCACTAATTGTACAAAGTGAATGTAATAGTATATTGTCTACGACAAATACAATAATAATAATATGTTTTGAAATAGTAACTAGATTATTTGCATTACTTTATTAATAATAAAATATTTATCATGTTTATTATGTATTACTAATTAAGTTAATAAAAATATTTAAATTTTTAAAAAATATTAATATAAATTATTCATAAACGAATTTTTTTTTATAAAATGCATTCATTAAAATAATCATATGACAGGTAGTCAAATTCCAAGTCGGGTAGGAAGCTTTCTAATCTCTTTTATGTAATAAAAATAATGTATTTTTTAACTGCATATTTAAAAAATTATCTTTATTTAATTTTATTATACATCTATTTTACTTATTGTAAATTAAATTAAATATTTTTATTTTATTTTATTTTATTGTAAAACCATTTTATTTACTTTATAATTAATGTCGTTATATATTTTCTCTCTTACTACTACTCTAAAGTATTCTCATTATATAATATATAGTATGTGAATTATTAAAAGGCATAATGATTATACCAATAGTATATTAGATATTAAGTGTTATGCTCTAAGAGAGTCGAAAATGAGGAATATATGAAAATATACATATATACCTAAATATATAACTAAATTTAATTGATAACTTGCATAGAAAATCATCATAAATATAGATTTAATCTAAATCTTGATATGTAAAATATGCTCTATAAAAATATGTAATATAATCAAGATTACTGTAAGGTGTTGGAAAGGGGTAAGGAGATTGTTTATTAATTGTTGTTTGATTTGATTAAAGTGTGTTGAATTCCTTAACCCTACTTTACACTTAATTGAATTTGATTGATTGTATATTGTAATTGTGATTAGAGAGAAGATAAGATGCTCCTTTTCTATCCTCAAATGCACAAATGGAAGATCCAAGTTGATCAACCCAAAAGAAGGGTTAATGCACAAATGAATCAACTATTCGGAAAGAGAACAAAGAAGGGGGTCTTAAATTCTGTTAATTGATTAAATGAATATGTTTAATTACAGTAATTGAAAAGGATAGGAAGAAGAACCAACCTTACAAAATTTTAGATCAAAGAATGTTGTTTTCTGAGGTCTGTAGACTATTTCTAGAAAAACTGAAGTATGATCCGGAACCGGAATGTAGAGACGAACAAAACCCATAAATACTTTTCCATTCTGATCTCGTCTTATGAAAAAGGTCAACCTTGACCCACAAATGTCAACCCTGACCCAATAATGTCGACCCTGACCTGCACAGGTCTGACAGAGAATCTGTTCGCACCATCTAAAAGAAAGCCGAAAAGGGTCTCTAGATCTATGTCCAAATCCGCAGTCCCAAACCTGTACCTTCAATAAAAAGAGGATTTTTTGTTGGGGGGAGGGGTTTGCCTTAGTCAAACCCCAGTTTTGGAATTAACCTCAAATATATATAATTGAAATTTTGTAGAAATAGACAAAGTAAATGCATAAATTCACCTTGCTTGTAAGAGTCCTTGTGGCGGATTCGAATCCTTGGATCCACAAGTATGCTTAAAAATGTGGAATGTAGAAAGGTAGGATGTCTTCAATCTCTTTCTTGTAGATCTCCAACACCAAGTCTTGAATGGGTTCTTGAATTTGGAATAGGCTTGGAAGAAGGTGGATGGAGAGATCACCAAAAGGGCACTATGTAGCTTGAATCCTTCAATGGCCTCCAATGGATCTCCTTTGTGAAAATGAATGCTTGAGAATGGATGAATGCTTGCTTAAAATCTTTCTCCTTAGCTTGCTTTAACTTCACTTGAAGATAGTTTGAGAATGCTTGATCATGATTAGAAGACTTTTCGCACTTGGAAGACTTTTAGGAAAAGAGAGGAGAAGGCTCCCTTTTATATGAAACTAGGGCACAATCTTCTCAGGAGGCCAACATAGGATAATTAAATTCCCATTAAAGCCTTTACCCCTAAGAAAGGACCTATATTAAATATAATTTATTAATCGACACTTTGGAACCTGAAACAACCGACCCGAAAGCGGGAAAACACTTTTTGCAAAGACCGACATCCAGAAACTGTGAGACCCTGAGATCTAAACCCTGGGTCAAGGTCGAGGTCGAACTTGACCTAGGTCAGGGTTGAGGTTTACCTTGACCTAGGTTAGGGTTGAGGTTGACATAGACCTAAAAGGTTGACCTTGACCTTGAAGCCTAGAATCACCAGTCTACAGTCCAGAATGCAGAAATTAGGCTAAAAAGGAGTGGAAAGAAGGACAAAACATGGGGGAAGCCATGTCAAGATCAGGAACCCTTTCAAGGTGCTTGTCATGACCCAAAACCACTTACTCAGAAGGCTAAACAAGTCTACAATGGAAGTGCTTCCATTTTCTAACTATACATTTAGCCCCCACTTTAGCAAGAGTATGAGCTCAACAGAAACTCTTGGTAAAGGAGAACATAAAGAATAGACAAACTTATTGGAACCAAAAGGGATAAAGAAACCCTAAAGCCCCCAAGGGACCTAAGTCTTTATCAACCCTATGATCACAATAAGAGAGGCATCACTTAGTTAAGGAGAGAGAGAAAGGGTGTGATTATCTTTTCCCAATGAGAACTTATGTCTCATTGTGAACCACACAAAAAGCGTAACTAGAAAGATGGAGTGGAACTGCCTAGTGAATGTGGCTATTCACTAGTCAACCCATCAGAGAGATCCATTCTTAAAGGGATCAAAACATTGTAAATTGAAAACTGGCGGGATCAAGAGATCCGTGTAAATTTAAAATGGAGGGATCAAGAGATCCTAAAAAAGTAAAAATGACCATGCTTTAAGGATTAGTTTCTTTTAATCCATAAAGGAAAAAGTTTTAAATCTGGAAAACTATTTTGAACATGTGTGTGTGAAAAAATTGAGTAGAGTGTATGCCCCCACATTAAATTCGTTCCTAACACTTTAACAGGAGCAATGGTTTTAACGGAAACATCAACAACTCTACGGATTACCTTTCCACTGTGAGATGCCCCCAAAGGAAGATAAATCAAGTGAAATAAAACATAAACATACATAAGAACACAAGAGGGATCTACCTAATGTGGGGTCAGTATGATCATAAGATAACATGTACATAGAAATATAATATTATTACAAATGAATTGACATCATTCCCCAAA
>MU223817.1:0-26876 GCA_018584345.1 Thuja plicata | reverse complement strand
AAGGAAGAATTCTTGGCAATGATGTTGTTGGCATTCCTACTTCTGAGTTAATGGTATTTCATGTTTTAATGTTCTTCATGTCTTTTACTCTGGTATGTTAAAGTAGATTAACGACCTCTTTATTCCCGCTATTGATAAAATGCTAACTGATGATTATGTGTTCCTTCGGTATTTAGTGTAGTTTACCAGAGTATTATTGATGTTCCGGACATTTTAGCGTGACTGTAGTTAGATGAAATGCTTCTAACCCTGCAAGATCTTTTTCACTTTATTTGCTAAGTGTAGAACGCTCGGAAAACCCTCACTTCGATTGAATCTCCGGAGAAGATGAGTTGAAGAAACCAGCTATCCCCCTCGAAAAATAGTCACCTCTCCCAACTGAGCCCCGCACCGTCGTGACCCGACACCCAGGTGCTTGAAGGCCCGGAGGATTTATTTCCCCCGGACAACCTTTGCAGGCGGAGTTGGCCGATGTCCCCGAAACCCGGTGACAACTTATGACTGTTGGCGGATCCGGTCAGCAAAACCCCGTCAACACTTTCTAATTTAAACTGGCTTTTCTATCTGTTTTATTTCAAAGAGGAAAGTTTCTATTCTGATCATCTTTGAGTCTATAAAAGAACTCTCATTCTTCATTCAAAACCCCCCTGATTACTTCCTGAATTTTTGATCATATGCATTGTTAGAATACTGAATTATTGTCACATTTCTTAATATCTCATATAGAATAATTTCATTTTGCAATAGAATAGCTTCAATTTCTATAATAATTGCATTGAAAATCATGTCTTAGATTATCTTACATCTCTCATTTCTTAGAATAATCTTGCATTGTATTGCATTCATGAAGATAAATCCTTCGTTCCTAGATTGGTCCATGGTTGTGAGACTCTCATTCTTAGAGCAATTTCTAAAACCCCGTATGGATAGAAGGCAACAGGTCGAATCATGCAGGCAGACAGGATGAATAATCTCATATTCAGTCTTGTGTGTACCTAGTGAAGAAGGACTATGTTGAAGTGTGTGGTTGATTAACAAGGCCAAATTTACCACATACATTTCTGGCGCCCACCGTGGGGCAAAACATCTATTTCTATCATCATATTTGAATTAGTTTTGAAAATCTTGGATCATGTTTGTACTCTAATTTTACAGGTAAAACAACGCATTTCATCTTTGTTTTAGCGTGGAGCAAGTTCAAAAATTTCTTCTATCTTCTGTCTATTATTCTCTTAGTATTTTTGAAGTTCTCATTTTGAGCCAAATCTGACTGCACCATTGCGTCCAGAGCATCGTTTCGGTTGAAAACGATTGTAATCATGCCTATACTTGTCAAAAGTTAAATCTGTGGCAAAAATATTTTGCCCAAAGAGGCCGTACAACCTGTTGCACGGAAATTGAGGCAGATTTTGGATTTTTCTACACGTAGCCCAAGGCAGATTTTCAAAAAAATCTGAAAAAAATAAAAAAATAAAAAAATTAGATTTTTTCACTATGTTAAATTTGACGGTCGTCAAACCATCATTCTTCATGACCTTCTATGACAGCCACAAAATCGTCAAATTTAAACTCGCAGGTTGATGACATCAGCAGGGTTTGAAAATTTTTTAGCCTTCACCATTGAGCTTTTTGAATTTGTAGTCTAACTTTAAATGATCATATCTTGCTCATTTTAGGTCCAAATTGAGTGCAATTTTTTTTTATTTTGGGTAGAACTGTCTGAATATTTCTGGGTTTTCCTTAGTTTCTAGATTTTAGTAATATATTTATCATAAATTGTAGGTTTTCATCACTGTACCTGTCTAATCCTCTATTTTGCAGCTTCCGAAGCCTCGTACGGGCTTATACGGTAACATTTTTTTGTGCAATTTTTTTTGAAAGTGCATAATTTTCTGTCTACTTTCTGAATATATGATCTATTTTTTGATTTGCAGATTTTAATAATGTGGACTAATCTTTGGCTTTGATTTTCATGTGATTATCTTTTGCGTACAACATAAAAGTGGTTTGCAGGACGCTGAGATAAAGAAAAAGCCATCATAAAACTTCTAACACGTTTATTGCAGGACATTGAAATGAAGAAAGGAATTACAAACTACTAATGGGTTTATTGCAGGACGTTTGTCGAAGACCTTGCGTGTTTTCACAAATTCTTATATCTATTTTTAGTAGTTAAAACACACTTCGGTTGGTGCTTAAAATGAATCACTGTCTTGCGTGATTGAAGTGTTTTTTAGATTGTAATCCTAAGAACTACATGAACGTATCCTCTCCCCTCGCCTTTATGGATCTTGGGTGTAAGAGAAATTCATGTGATTCTTCTAGAGTGGCTACCTCTCGAGAGCTTTAGCAGAGCCGGTGAGAGTGGATGCCCAACCGGTAACAGGCTAAAGCCAAGCCCTTCCAAACCGGTATACAAAAAATGCTATTGTGATTAATGTCACAATAGATAGGTGTAAATTCCTTGTGGCAACCAAAATCTCCTCCAGTACCCTAGTGGTGCGTTAAAGTCCCGACATTGTTAAGGTGAAAGCCTTGCTTTGAACAGATTGGGAGAGCCCCCTTTATTGGGAAAATGACTTGATTACAACCACCTAAACGGATGTCCTTACTACAAACTGTTGTTCTAGTTTCCAAAAACCCTCTATCTGTTGGCGCAGAAGGTCAGAGACCGACTAAGATGCCCCACATTTTTACGGCTTTACGTAGAGATAACAGCCCTTTGGGAAGTAATTCCTTTGGGGTTTGAAGCTTGGTATGCCTGAGAAGTGAGTGCATATGTAAGGAGGAGCCCGTGCTTCCAAGCTTCTAAGTTATCCGCTAAGAGTAAGAATAGCTGAACTTCAATTCAAGTGGGGATTCAGCAAATATTGCCCTGGCTATCCTAGGATTGTGATGTATCTGCTCTGGTACTACAAACATTCTTCTTGATGTGTTTTACGTGGGTGAATTATTCAAATAATCAAACGATCTGGAAAACTATAAACTTTGGATATTTTCCTATCTTGTCTTGTCTGAAACTCTGTCAAAACTCTGCCAAAATTCTATCGAAACTCTGTCAAAACTCTACCAAAATTCTGTCGAAACTCTGTCGAAACTCTATCGAAACTCTGTCAAATTTGTTTCAAAAACTTGTCGAAACTTGGTCTTTCATTGGTCTATCCTACAACATCCAGTCTAATCTAAAATTTGCACTTCTAGGTGTTAGCTATCAACTCATGTCCAAGTTTCTGCACCTGCTACCAAACTCTGGAAATCTATCAACTTGCTGTCCAAATTCTATATTCTACTGTGAAGGTTCTGTCTGAATTTTCACAAATTTGTGCTTTCATCAACATCATCATTAGTCTATCTTTGACTGCAATTTTTTGACAGTCTAACTCGTTTCTATTTCAAAATCTAACTTTGTTGTGCTAGTCCAAGTGACCCACTATCTATTTCAATCTTATCATCTATGTCTGCGATGTCCTTATCCTAAGTTGCGAAAGCAAGTTCGTCAACCTTGACTCAAGATCAGAGTCGTTGCTACCTCCATCTTAGTTGGACATTATCTCCTTTGTCCTTTGGTCTTGGACTTAATCAACACTTTAGATATCACTTCAGCACCTTTCAGTCAATCAATTGATTCATCATACCTTCTCTTCAATCTTCTAAGAAAGCGCGCATTCAAACAATCTTACAATGTCTAAAAGCAAAGAAGAGATTCTTATGACAACTTTATTCAGACAGCTTGAATCTTTGAAATCTGAACTTCAGGAATTGAACAAGAAGGAAAAGGATACCTCATCTGACGAATCCTCCTTAAGATCAACCTATCCTTTGTTATTCGATCATGATTCTCACATCTCTCCACTTCCTTCCAACATGGATAAATCTTGGTATGCCAATCCCATTTTTGATCAAGAACAATTTTATGACAATCCCAACTTTGATGAAGAGAATGTAGAGGAAACTATGACAAAATCAGATGAAAGTCTCTTCTATCCGCAAAAGAGGGTTATTGCAAGTCAAAAAGCGTCTAATTATCCTTTAGAGAGAATCTTTACTCCTTTGGGACAATCTTATTAATCAGCATTGGAGGAACTTCTTGAGCATAATCTCATCACATTGCCTCCAGCCACATCATGTGGATTTAGATTCTTGAGTAACTATTGTGCGTATCATCGACATAACAAGCATAAAAATTCATACTGCATGGATTTGAAACATAAAATCCAAGATCTTCTTGATGATGGCATAATTAAACCAAACAATCCTAATGATTTATCTAAAGAAGAACAAGATGCTAATCTCAAGCATGATCAATATCAGGAATCCATGTCTAGCAATGGTTTACATATCACATCTACTTCTTCTAGCATTCCTCCATCTCCTAAAGCTTCCCCATCTCTATCAAGAACTGAGCCTAATGATGACTATGTTTACTCTCAAGGACTACCTCTAAAAGAGATCCAAGCTAATCAGCATACATCTGCAAGTCTCTCTCAGGCTTCTCAGATCATAGACCCAACGCATCCATGTGCTTCAACGCTTGTCATGCCTATTCCAAATGATTTTCCATTAGGCTTTCAAGAATCCCTCATGCATATCAAAACTCCCACCTCATCCATAGAAGTGGCTCCATGTCAAGAGGGAAATCCACAATGTGAAGAAACAATTATCATTGATAATCAAGATCAAGACACCATCCATCTTTATCCAACAGTTGACCAAAGTCACATACTTCAAGAGTCCCATGATGATTCTATCATCCCCTTCCATTCCTTCCTAGAAGAAGCTCAAACATCTCCTATATCTTATCCATCTTATCCTTTCCACCATCTCTAATGAACATATTTTAAATCAAGAGAAAGGTACCCTTTGTACACCATCTAAAGATTCTTTTCAAGATCAGAGCATCCCTTCACCTCCTTGTCATGCTCCTCCATATCCACCTCAAGAAAACATCGTTCCTCTAAATCCCTTGCATAAAAATAAATCCTTTCAAGCTTCAGCTGCTCCTATCAAAGCTACTCATGCTCTTATTGATATGAAGATGAATTCAAAAGAGAAGAGCCTTGGTCATGCAGCTCACTCTAAAGATTTTGATATCCCTTCCATACTTTATATCCCTCCATTCAAACACAAGCATCAGTCTTCTCCATCCTCCAAATCCATCCTTGGTCCTTATATCTCAAAGTTAAGACCGTCAAACCTTCCATCTATATTGGGTCCTTATGTCCCTCCATCTACCATGCCTATCAATACTAGCTTGTCATCCACTTACCCTATCTCCTATCAAGATCAACAAAGACATACATCCTTCAATCCTCCCTATCACCCAATCCATATCAACCAGTCATATCAACCTCATTCATCCATAATTCCTAAGTCTTTTGGAAGTAATTTGGATGTACAACAAAGAAATCAACAATACAAGAATCCACTTACATATGAAGATCACTATGTCCCATCTAATCGACATGTGACTACAAAGAAAAAGGAAATATCCAAGAGACCACAAGGGTCCACTAAGAAAATATTGGTTCCTAAATCCATCATGGAAGAATTGCGTTCTAAATCCAAGCAAAGAATAAAATCAACAAAAATATAGGTTCCTAAATCCATTATGGAAGAATTGCATTCTAAACCATCCAAAACAAAAGGAAAATCAAAAGCTGCATGGATTCTCAAGGCTCTTCAAAAAGAATCTCCATCATCAATATGACGTGTCATCTTTCTATGTCACTCCCGAGGGGGCAGGATGATTACATCATTAAATCTATTTCAATCAATCTGATCTGATTTTCAAAAGTCCTCATTGCTAGGGGCATCTCATCACTTGGGGCATGTTCAATTTTTCATACCTCATAGTCAAAAATGGATACTCCACAATCAATAAGGGCATCTTTGTTCCTTAAATCTTATCATCTTTTAAGTATCTGAGCAATCTAACTCAGATTCTTGAGGATCAAGCTCCGTTCTAGAGATGGTTCTCAAAAATTATCTTTTTAGGACAGGTATCGGGGCAATCTAACCCTAACTCCTGATAATCAAGCTCCATCATGATTCTGAATTGCTATTTACTATCTTTTGGGACAGGTATCGGGACAATCTAACCCTGACTCCTGAAGGTTAAGCCTCATTCTGGGGATAGCCTTGTGAAAGATATCAATCTATTAGGTATCAGGGCATTCTAACCCGGATCCCTGAGGATCAAGCTTCGTTCTGGAGATGATTCTTGAAATCTTAATCTATTAGGTATCGGGGCATTCTAACCTGGATTCTTGAGGATCAAGCTTCGTTCTGAAGACCACCCTCGAAAAATCTATTTGACCGATGTCTCAACAGCCTAACCTAGACTTTGGAGAGTTAAGCTCTATCCTGGAGATGGCTCTAAAATCTTTGCACTAATCAAATGTTCAAATCTATTCTTTTGTGCTTCAGGCATCAGACTATTCTTTGAATCAATGCATTGCTCGCACATCAATTCAAAGAGGGGCAAAATGTAACACCCCAAAATTGGCATCTTGCAACCCTAACCAATTTTGTTGCATTTGTCATTCTTCTAGATCATCAAAGTCCTATTGTACTCGGCAATTTTGAGTTTTAACTGACTCTACTCGATCTGAGTGTCAAATATAGAAAATCCTAAATCTGTATTAATCATACATTATGTTTAATTCCTAAATACCAATTAGCTAAACAAACCTTATGATCGAATTAATTTAATTAATAAAGTCCTAGCTCTTTAATTAAATTAAATTCACGCTCTTTAGCTAAGACACATAAAAAGGGATTAAATAATATTCAATTATTAAATAAATATCCTCATTTCAATAATTGAATTTAATTATTTAGATAATTGAGAAAAACCTATTTATGAGGTCATATTTATTTAATTAATTGAATATTCTCTCAAAAATCTTTCTTCTGTTCAGAAATAGAATCTTTGAATTAATTGTGCTTCAAAGAGAAAGAAAACAATTTAATTCAAATAAAACAGAATTAAATCAAAGAAAGAAAACAGCTAAAGCAGAAAGAAAACAATTTATTGAATTCTTTTCAATAAAGCTTTCTAATTTAAACTGGTTTTTCTATCTGTTTTATTTCAAAGAGGAAAGTTTCTATTTTGATCATCTCTGAGTCTATAAAAGAACTCTCATTCTTCATTCAAAACCCCCCTGATTACTTCCTGAATTTCTGATCATATGCATTATTAGAATACTGAATTATTGTCACATTTCTTAATATCTCATATAGAATAATTTCATTTTGCAATAGAATAGCTTCAATTTCTAGAATAATTGCATTGAAAATCATGTCTTAGATTATCTTACATCTCTCATTTCTTAGAATAATCTTGCATTGTATTGCATTCATGAAGATAAATCCTTCGTTCCTAGATTGGTCCATGGTTGTGAGACTCTCGTTCTGAGAGCAATTTCTAAAACCCCGTCTGGATAGAAGGCAACAGGTCGAATCATGCAGGCAGACAGGATGAATAATCTCATATTCAGTCTTGTGTGTACCTGGTGAAGAAGGACTATGTTAAAGTGTGTGGTTGATTAACAAGGCCAAATTTACCACATACAACAATTACATATGCTTTGTAAATATACTTGTTGTTCTAGAATATGGGTAACTTTGGTATACATGGAAGAGATATTCTACCCTACCATAATAGATATATAAACACAAAATCCTTTCAAGGGTTTTTTTGTGATATAAATGAGTTTTGTTTACATTTGTTAAACAAACCTCACATAAATTTCTTACTTTGTATTTTTTTTTATTCTTATATAATGCTATTTAATTATATTTATTAATTTTTAGTTAAAATTATATATAGTGACCAATTTGGGGATATTTTTTTCTTTTGCTCTTGATTTTTTATTCTGTCCACATACTATTTGTCACTATCATTGTCTTGCATCATATTACAATAATTGTGGGTCCTTTTAATTTTATAATGGTTTGAGCCAGCCTCATCCCAATAGTTGCTATGGTATTGAAGCTTTAGCATTTATGATAATGACTCCTTCAAACAAGCTACCTCAAAAATTTATGTCCAATGTTTTTCATTGCATATGTCTTTTGATAAACATGTGGATGTGATTTAGGATTTTGATAATGCATGTCAATGGTTAGAGCAACATACTCGTATATGATAATTTGTTGGGAGGGCCCCCCTTGAAAACATGCTCTAGGATTGAGTTGCCAATGCATGGGCCCCTCATGGGATCTATCAACATGGTGTTTAAAACCTAACAAAAGTATTTTTCTTCTTTTTTTTTTCTTTTTCTTTTTTTGAGGTTAGTCACATTCAAGCTATTTTTCAAAATGGTCCTTGGTTTGTCAAATATTCTTTATTGGTTTCCTAGCCTTGTATTTAAGATTTCTTTTGTCCAAGATGATTAAAAAATTTGTATTCCTGCTTGGATAGAGTTTCCAGGCTTTGCTTTGTCATGTTAGCTTCTTTTGCATGTTATTGCTCAAACTCTTGGGAAGGCTAATTGCATCAAACTTGACCATTTTTGCCATGCTCAACCCCAAAAAAGGGTTTTAGTTGAGGTGAATTTGTTTCGTGACTTCAAAGAGATGATTTTCATTTAGATAGGAGGTCTTAATTATACTCAATGTGTGTGGTGTATGAATATTCCCAACACTTTCTTTCTTTGTCAATCCTCTAAGCATAAAATTAAGGATTGCCCATTGGTTGTTTTGAGGGCTAAGTCTCCTTGTGAGATTTTAGACCCTCTATGCACGTTCCAAAGGTTTTAAATTCAGAGGAAAAGTGGATTAGGGTAACCCATAAGGGGAAGGCTACCACATCCACCAATGTGTCAAAAAAACCCCATGAGTCAAGTGTCATGCAATCACAACCAGCATTGCTAATTTCAAATGCTATCAAGAAGGGGAAGGATTTTGCTACTTCTATTTATCCTTCTTTTCTGTGAACACTCACTCATGTATATAGTTTGTTTCACTCTCATGTTCCTTCTGGGCATGCAAAGGAAGATGAGATTACTCTATAAAAGCAAATGAATGACTTACTTAGTTTTTAGAAGTCTTCTAACATTTTGCAAATCATTTTTCCTCTCTCGAAGATGAGGTATGCAAGATTTTGAATCATGAATTTCTTATCATGGAATGTGTGAGGTTGCACTAACCTCACCAAGAAGTATTATATGTAGGGTACTCAAAAAAATTATCCTAGTATTGATGTGTTATGTCTTCAATATATTAAGATCACTTATTTCATGCCTTTTTACAGCATGATGAGTTATTTGGCCAGGTGGTTTGGTCTTTTCCTCCAAACATCAAGTGGGATATGGAGGGGTGGTTACCCTCCTTGTTCTATGGTGGAAATATTACGTAATTGATAATGGTTTTAATCCTACTCAATGACTTGTTTGGATCCGCATGCCAAGTAATAATTATTCCTTTGGGATCATTAATGTTTATATTCCTAATGAAGTTATTGAGAGATCTCATCTCTAGTGGTGCATTGTGAATTCAATGCCTCTTGCCACTTGGTATTTGTTTGATGTCTTTAATGTAGTTGAGGTGGCTTATTATAATAAGGTGGGATAGTTGCCTTTTCATTAGATGACTAGTAAATAGAGGCATGGTTTTTTATGATCTCAAGACTTTCTATCTCCACCCTCAAGTTGTTTGCCATACATGGAGCAACTTTTGGGTGGAAAATGACAAAGTCTTAAATGACTTGATTGTGCCATGATAACAACACAATATTTCTTTTTCATGTTTCTTTTGTCAACCTCTTTTAATTATGCCTCTCCTTGAGGTTAATTTGTCAAACTAATATCCTATTAAGTTTAGTATTAATTGGGAAGTGTACATAAAGCTACCTTCCAAAACCCAATTCTTTTAGAAAAATGTGTTGAGTCATAAACCCACGCTAGCCCACACCTAGAGTGTCTGAAAACTTGAACCTCATCCTACTTAGAAGTTCGGGTGGATTTCCTAGTGGAAACATAAGTGAGTGCACATCCTACTTCCTTTAAATCTATGGTTGCTAGTTTTTCATGTTTCATCGGTGGTCCTATGAGCCTACCACGTTGGATCTCTATTGTGCTACTAAATCACTTGTTGCCAATCCTTTCCTCCTACAAGTTTGGACAGATCACCTCTACCAGTTAAAGCAAATTGTTGATAGTCATATTGTTAGTACATTTATTTAATTTAATTACACTTAGGCTTATTAAACCTACTTAGTCATCCATACTTACTTGACACTTGTTCACACAAGTCGACATCATTTAGGAATCGTCTAGAGAGGTGTCGATTCCATTTTAACACCTCGTCCTAGTCTAGTGGGTTATTTTTCACCACCACTCTTGTTTGAGGATTTCATCCCTCATTTCATTGAAGCACTCATACCTATTTGTACTCCTCTTCTATGCATTATTCAATACTCAGCTTTGGGCTCTTATCATTTTGATATTGTGCTTTATTTTATCTCTGAAATAGATCTTGGTTTCTTCATGGTATGAGAGCAAAATGAGATAGTTTGAATCCTATACTTGTGATGATTTGATTGGTGCGTCGATTATCATCTCATTGGCGCCCTAACTCTTCTTTGTGTGTGTTGTGTGTGGTTAGCGCTTGAAAAATGATGGCTTGTGTGTGACCTTTGAGGTTTGAACACCCTTTGGTCTGTGGCTCGAGTCGGCTCCCAAAAGAAGACTCTTGTTTTAAACCCACGGTTTTCATGTGGGGTCACATCTGTCACGTTGGTGAGAAATACCTCTGGCGTCGGCGAAAAGGCAGGCTGCATTAGCGTCTAGGGGCTGTGACTTTGGCATCCAGGGGCTATGAATTTGTCGTCCATATTTGGCCGTCGTGGCTGTGAAACCTGCCACGCACAAAGCTCGCGCACAGAGAGAGGAGATTGGGGGTTTCTAAAACTGACGACCATCAATTTAAATGCAACCTCTATGGTCACTATTAATGGAAAAGGAGGAACCTTTGTTTGGACTTTAGCCGCCAGTTCTTTCCAACCCCAATGGCATGTTTTTTCGTCACGAATCCAATCGAAGCACTCCTGCACAATCATTATAATGTGTCTTTTTTTTTTTATGTTTTTTTGAGTTTGATTACAAAGCAATCCTTCTATAAAGTGCCAAAAAATTAAGGGGGGAGCATAAAGATAATCAAGAGGGTATTGTGTGTTTTCTATTTTTTACCTTCTTCAAGAAGTGCTCTTCATTTCCACATTCTACAAAGCAAAAATCTAAGTCTAGAAGCATGGATCATAATGCGTGACTATATAACCTCTAGCACCTTTTAATTATCATGATTGGAAGTTAAAAGTCATTATTACTAAAGAACAAAGGCTTGTTAAGGGTAACAATGAGAACATAAAAAGAATCTAATGCATCTAAGAACAAAGATTTTTTTTCAATAAATGTGACCAAGCATTTGGCTTTCTGTGTTTAAATTTATTTCCTGAATTAGTATTTCATGTTGAGAACTTGAAAACACCCAGTGAAGTTTGGGAAGCTCTCAAAACACTATTTGGGACAATTGATGAACTTAGAAGTTGTGAGTTGTAAAATCAACTCCTAGGTCTTAGTCCCTCAAGTTTTTCAACTTTATATGACTTCTTCACTAAATTTAAATCTTTGAAGTTGCAATTAAAAGATTGTGGAATTGACAAGAAAGGGGATCAATTAATCCTTTATGTACTTTTCCAAACTAGGTTTTGAATTTTTTGTGTTTGTCTCTACTTTCTATTCTACTAAAAGATCCCTTGGTACCTCATGGTCCATGCCCTCACTTGATAAATTTATTGTTGATCTTATAAGGGAACAAGAAAATTTAATTCAAATGGGTACTTTAAAATCTACTAAGGCACAAGCTCTAGTTGCAGGAAATCAAAAGCAACAAAATGCTAAAGGAGAGAAAAAGAACACTAAAACGGACAAGGGAAGAAAGAAGATGAAATTGACAATTTCAAAAATGATAACTCATCTCAACAAACTAAATCAACTACCAAGAGAGTTAAATGTTCCTTTTGTAACAAAATTGGTCATGAAGAACATTAATGCATGAAAAAAAAATTGAGCACCTCACTTTTCTACTCAAAATGAATAATATTAAGGTAACTAATTCTGTCAAAGAATCTTCTTCAAATCACAAAATTACTAAGGACAAAGAGAAATTGAATGACATGGTCTTATTTGCTAAAGAGATTAAAGTTTCTAGAACTACACACCATATGGGTTCTCAACTTGATGTGGACTCTTTAGATCTTGATTTCAGTCCTAATAATTCAGATGATTCAATAGCTGACAGTCATATTCAGGCATATTTTTAGGAAGGGCCACAAGATCTTATTGGTGTGTGGTCTACATCAACAACATCATCATCCTTTGTGGGGCTTATAGGCTTCTCCTCTTCTTATCTCTTTTTTGGAGGATAGTTTTTTCCCACTGGGTTTTCTATCTTTCTCCTTTTATTAGAGGGTGTGTGCACCAAGTTGTGGACCAAAAAAGTGGACACATCTTTAAAAAAAAATCAAATTTCATATAACCCAATTGGGTTATTGAAATTTTGAAATTGTTCTAGGCTTAGTAATCGAGCCATAACCCGATCGGGTTTTGAAAAGAAAAAAGTACTTCAAAACCCGATCGGATTTTAGAGAAGTAAAAACTATGCATTTTATTCTCCATAACCCGAGCAGGTTATGAAGAAACTAAAATAAGGTTTTCTTTTGGAAGCCATAACTTCCACATACGGAGTCTGATTGACTCCATTCAAAAAGCATAGGAAAGATCTTGAGACGATCTAACACATGATTAACCTAAAATAATCTTTAGTCATCAAAAAAAAATTTCCACCCATTTGAATCAAGTAAGGTATAAAATAGGTACTCATTATTGCCCATACATGCAACGTATAGGAAAATGAGGATGCTCTCTCTCTCTCTGAGAGAGAGAGAGAGAGAGCATCCTCATTTTCCTATACGTTGCATGTATGGGCAATAATGAGTACCTATTTTATACCTTACTTGATTCAAATGGATGAAAAAAAAATATTGATGACTAAAGATTATTTTAGGTTAATAATGTGTTAGATTGTCTCAAGAAATTTCCTACACTTTTTGAAAGGAGTCAATCAGACTCCGTATGTGGAATTTATGGCTTCCAAAATAAAATCCTATTTTAGTTTCTTCATGACCCGCTCCGGTTATGGAGAATAAAATGAATATTTTTTACTTCTTCATACTCTCTCTCTCTCTCTCATTTTGGGAGTGGGAGATAATATGAGAGAGAGAGTAGGAGTAGGAGTAGGAGAGAGGGAGTAGGAACTCTAGAGAGAGAGAGAGAGGTAAAACTTATGCATTTTATTCTCCATAACCCGATCGGGTTTTGAAGAAACTAAAATAGGCTTTGCCATGGAAGCCATAACTTCCACATACGGAGTCTGATTGACTCCATTCAAAATGCATAGGAAAGGTCTTGAGACAATCTAACTTTTTATTAACCTATGATCATCTTTAAGCATCAACATTTTTTCTACCATCCATTTGAATCAAGTAAGGTATAAAATAGGTACTCATTATTGTCCATACATACAACATATAGGAAAATCTCTCTCTCTCTCTCTCTCATATTATCTCCCACTCCCAAACTCTCTATATCTCTCATATTGGGAGAGAGAGAGAGAGAGCATACTGTTTTTTCTATACGTTGCATGTATGGGCAATAATGAGTGCCTATTTTATACCTTACTTGATTCAAATGGATGGCAGAAAAAATGTTGATGCCTAAAGATGATCATAGGTTAATAATATGTTAGATCATTTCAATATCTTTCCTACACTTTTTGAATAGAGTCAATCGGACTCTGTATGTGGAAGTTATGGCTTCCAGAGTAAAGCCTATTTTAGTTTCTTCAAAACCCACCCGGGTTATGGAGAATAAAATGCATAAGTTTTACTTCTTCAAAACCCAATTGGGTTTTGAAGTAATTTTTGCTTTTCATAACCCGATCGGGTTATTTGAAATTTAGAAACCCAATCGAGTTATGGCTTGGGAAGATCTTTGGAAAATGACCCAAAGGCTTGGAGGCTCATTTTCCCTCCATTTTTGTCCTTTAGAATTTTTTTCATCTTGTAAGATGAATTATCGACTTTATCTTCATCAAATTTGCAATTTGTCAACTGGGTCTCTTTATAATTTTCACCATAATCTAATACGTCTTCTTAGCTTTCTAACCATATAAATTTTTCTATTTTTGGACAACATTAGCATAGTAAACTTTAATTTTCCTTACCAGTATCTTGATTGTCCTCACAGACATATGTCTAAAAATTTTATAATAAATTTTGATATACTTAATCACATTACAAATAAATTACATATTATTGTTCTACACTTGATTCTATACACTTTTAAAAAAAAGTTTTCATTTTTTATTATTTTGATGCAAGTTATGCCCAGTGCATGAACAGGTAACAAATTTTCAAGATGCGATCACTTCAAAAAATCACAAAAAAAAAAATACTCATCAAAAAATTACAAAAAAATACACAACTTCTAGATCTCACTCTTACCTATCATCCTTCCAAAGGGATTTAAAAAATACTGAATATAACTATATCTTTTATACCGTGTACGGAAACAACTATGTTATGTTTTTCTAAAAAAATCAGGAACATATTTTTGTACGCACGAGGTTTGATCCTCTTAATATTATCGATTTTTTAAAAAAAATTATTGTTTTAGAAACTAGATTCAAATTACTACAATTTTTATTTTTTACACGTCTTCTTATTTTAAGTGCATGACCCTCAAATGCCTATTCAAAGATCAGGTTTACCCGATTTTAGAAAAAATGTGTCCACTTATACCCCCCTTTTTGGTCCACAAATTGGTGCACACACCCTAGAGATTTCATTGTACATGGGTACCTCACTAGGCTAGAAGTCTAGACCCATCTTTTATCTTGTTCTCCTCATTTATTCTTAAGGGGGAGGGGGTGTTAGTGTATTAATTTAATTTAATTACACTTAGGATTATTAAGTCTACTTAGTTGTTCATACTTGACACTTGTTCACACAAGCCGTCATCATTTAGGAATCATCTAGAGAGAGGGTTTGATTCCATTTCAACATCTCATCATAGTTTATTTTGATGTTATATAGCATCAGGAGTTATCGTTCTCTTGAAGGTTAATCACTTGTCCAAGATATGTGAAGGGCCTTGCATTTGGAAATTTGAAAAGACTTGCATGGAGATGTGAAGAGACATCTGTTTGAAATGAAGTGACTTGTGCTTGGAATGCAAAGAGTTTTGCATTTCAAAGATATAGAATCAAGTTTGAACTATATATTCACTTTGTCAAATTTCTCATGGTTGTTCGATGGTGATGGTTGCTATGAGAAATTTGATTATATTGTAATCAATTTTTTTTATATCTCAATAATAGAAGCAATACTTTGTGGCTGAGTTTTCTTCCTTCAAGGAGGATTTTCCCAGGATAAATGTTGTCTTATTGTTTCTTTTTTGATATTTTTTTTGCTTATTTTCATTCCTATTCTAAAACATTAACATGATATCAGATCCATGTTAAAATAGAAACAAATTAAGAGTGTGTGCATAGAGCTATTAACCTTCGGGTGGTATCGTATCTTAATTTTTATGTGTACTATATATCATAATATAGAGCAACACACAAAAAATACAAGAGTGTGGCATCTAAAGATTGTGTCGTGTGAATGCTATGCTTGGACATTCATATATTTAAGACTTCCTTAATATAAGGCGTGGACATCTACAAATTCTAGTCACTCGTTATTTCTAATAGTCATGATTTCTTCTCAAGTTCCTTCATCCGACACAGGAGATTATAGTTGGTGCTCGAATATTGTCGTTGATTTCTTCTACTTGCTATGAGCATTCATATTTGTTCATCATGGGTCAATACTTAATTCTGAGCAAGTATGGGTAGTCAAAGATGTTCTCAGATTTGAATGTTTTAGATTTCAGTTCTTCCAGTTCAACTTGGGATTGATATGAGGACGTAAAAATTACATATCTTCCTACTTGGCATGCAAATATGACATTTCAACTCAATTGGAGTATCAAATCTGATATCTTTCAGGGATAGGTATGTGATATTGATTTTAATTAAGGGATTAGAGGTGGCAATAGGGGAGAGGCATGATAAATCCACTGAAGCTATGTGTCACCAAGTAGTGTGTGAAGGAGAATCAAAATATGCATAAGAAAGTACCTATAATTGAAAAAATGATATTCATCCAATGCACACACGCACGAGACAAGAATCACTAAATTTTATGTCATCATGGAGGGACACTCACTGAGAAAAGGTGTGATGGAAAAATAAAATACACCACTCAACCCCCATGGCACTTTATAATACAATGCATGTACAAAATAATGCACAACACAATGTGCAAAATCCTAAAAAATACATACATAAAGGTGACACTAAATTTCAATGTGTCTACAAATAAAGAAGTGCATCTAAAAGCTGTTCCATATGCCTAAACAAGGAAAAGTGTTGGCAATACATTTAGAACAACTTGAGTGAATTCATCCCACACAAAAAATACATTCCAAGTGTGAAAACATCCAAGTAATTGAGCAGATAGTGAAAACACAAAAATCTGGAAAAAAAATGTACATAGAGAAGAATATAGAAAAAATAACTATACATCTAGATAGAAGACTCTAAGAGATTTCCAATGATATGTGAAACTCAAAAAATGAATTCCATTTGCTCAATTCATGACCCTGAGAGAGAAAAAAGGGTTGACTTCCATGACTTGTAGTAATCACCAGCAAAACAATTTGATAAAATGACTATCATGAGTGAATCGATTCCAGAACTAGCTTTTTGATGATATATAGTGTGCCCAATTTCAAGGTCATATGGTCAATTTATGGGTAAAGAATTAAAGTCAGGTAAAAAAGAAATCAAGAGGCTTGAATGACTTCCATAAATAGAAGATTTTATGAAAAGAAACCAAAAATAGAAAGTTTGAAAATAGTAAGTTTCCAAAAATAGGAACTTTTAAAAAATAGAAACTTTCCAAAAAATGAAAGTTTTTAAAAAGGAAAATTTCTTGAAAATGAAATCTTCTCAAAAATAAAAACTTTTCAAAAAGACAAACATTTTGAAAACCAAAACTTTTCAAAATTGGAAACTTTCAGAAAATAAAAACTTTCCAAAAATATAATCTTTTGGACAATAGAAAATTTTCAAAAAAATTATGATGCTAAGATTTCTCAAAAAGATGATAAAAATAATCTAAATCCAAAAATTATATAAGAAAGCAAATACAAAGACCTTGCAATGCCCTTGAGAAAAGAAACCCTCAAATCTTGAGAAGGGTTTGTTGAATCCATGCTTTAATACCATGTTGAAGTTATGGATTGATCTCTAATACCATTTAAATCGATCAGATTTCCACAATCCATAAGAATTTACAATTTGATTTCTGGATTTGATTGATGCTAAAAACTACACACAATCAAATCCAGAAATCAAATTGTAAACTCTAATACCATGCTGAAGTTATGGAGTCCTGAAGCCATGTTGAAATTTGCAACACAAGCACCTCTAAGATCAAACAACAAACAAAAACACTTTCCACAAGTAAGGGTAGCAAGAAAGAGCTACTATATTCCTCAAAGTGCAAAAAAGAATACAATATGCAAGATTACAAGAATGCAGAATTGCAAGATGAATTATAATGAAGAGATGAATTTCTTTGATAGGAAGCGATAGTTCTAAAAATATGTGAAAGCTATGTTAAGCTAAAAATAGATAAATGTAACTAGACCTATGCAAACTAGAAGTGCATGATATTCACTCTGTGTATAATGCAATAAATATGCATGTTCTAACACATACAAGCTTGCCACTAAACACCCTCGCCTTTCTCTCCTCCACTTTGAAAATGATTTCTTGTGTTGTGATATTTTTTAAGCATAAGGAAGACCTATATTAAAAAGAAGATTTCACTATTGAAGTTTAATTGTTTCCTAAAACACCCATGTCCACCAATTGATCTATTAGGGCAAAATTTTTAGTGTAAGCCTTTTGTTATATGAATTAATACATGGGTTTTGTAAAAATATTTAGGAAAAATTCTTATGAAGTTTGTGAATCTTATGTTTTATGAATTTATACATAGGTTTTCTAAAAATGTTTCAGACAAATTCATATGAATTTCGTAAATCTTTTGTTTTATGAATTAATACATGGATTTTGAAAAAAATGTTTAAAAAAAGTAAAAGGTAAAGTTGAGGCAAAATATCTTGTTGATGTTGGGGTTGCATGGTATCGAGAAGCAATAACAAATGGGCTATGAGAAAATGTGTTACAATTTTCTCATAAGGTGCCTGGTACTTCTACTGGGGATGTTATGGACTTAGTGACGATGACTCGATATTTTGACACCATGAAAGATGTTGGAGCATCATCCAAGGATTTGACAATTTTTATTCCTCAAAGTCTAGGTCATGTCAAAGACGTAAGTGACCAAATGTGAAATGGAGTTATGGAAGCATCATCTTCTTCTCATGGCAGTGGACCTTTTCTTTTTAGAGCTTATTTCAAACAAGTTTTTGTGGGATTTGGTGATAAACTGATAATTCCAGCACATGTAAAGCATGTCAAAAGTGTTGATATTGCCTTTCTATTTTATGTGAGTAGTATATGTGTATTGACATTTATTGGTAATGAAGATTAATAGATTCACCTCTATTTTTCTCTAATTTAGTTGTGTTCCCTATGTGTCAATTGGAAAGTCATTTGGGAATAAAATGTTTACTAGTGTTGATTTTACAAGTAATTTTTTGGCCTCATGTACCAAGACATTTTATATTGTCTTGCCAATGTTTGAAATCCGTGAGGTATCAACGAGGTAACTTGATTTCTGCATAATAACTGATTTGGTTACAGTGGCATAAAGAATTAGATAGAATGACAACCTTTGTTGATTTTCTATAACATATTTTCTAATTGTGATACTTATATTGAACTTGATTTAGGTTCAACTTTGAAAATCTATTTACTTTACCCCTTAGTACAACCCATTTTACCAATCATTCTACCATGTTAACTAAAAATCGAATTAATTTTTTCTTATGCAAAGCTCATTAAATATTCAATGGAATGGATTCTCTAACTTAAATGGGCTGATTTAATCACTAATAAACCTAATATCATATCGCTTTATTCAACTGCCTAAGGTTTAGACATTTAAGAAGTATTAGTTGCAATAAAATTAATTTTTATACCACTAAAAAATAGTCTATAGAAGAGCTTTCCTCGAGTTACTCAAAGTGCTCATTATGAGATGTATTGACATGATTAGTATAAAAGCTTACCAATTCTACATATTTGACATCAGGCAGGCTGCCCAATCATTTGCCTATTTCATTTTACTAGATAAATTTGATTTGAAGTTGAAATTATAATCATAACTTACTTTTCAATTTTAACTTCTAGAATTTATCAAAACAATAATAAAACCACATTATTGAAGATTCAGATTGTTGAAATGTTGCTTGGACGTTGTTGTTTGATATTTTATATTATTGTTTTTGGTATTCTAATCTGACGTGGAGGAAATTGGAGCTATATTTGTCATCTTGGAATCTCATGACAAGAAAGGATTCAATGAACTATTCACTTTGACATATATTATTATTTTTGTGACTCTTGGAAAATTCACCACTACCTACAACATTGTAAAAACAAGACAAAACGAAAAGTACAAGGGAAAGTATAGACATGTCTACACATTAAGGGTGAGTCGAAAAAGTTTTAATCAAAATCTAGGTTGGTGCCTAACTAGGAGCTACAAATATTTTTAACAAGAGGTTTTCTTTTTTTATTTAAAAAAAAAACAAGATGGAATAATAACACACATTGTTATAACTAGTATTGATATTTTATTTTCAAATTATTTTACTTACTACCACTTGTACCAAAAGGAGGTGCAAGGGTTATGCCGATAAAAAAGTATTTATAAATTATTATATGCAATATTTACATACAATCTTATTGTAAACTTGTGTGTGTGTGTGTGTGTGTTACATATTTGATCATATTGAACAGAATTTTATTTTGTTGGATATTTCAACTTTCAAGATTATGAAGTGTATTGTACATGAATATTGTAATGGAGGTGAAATGGTTATGTTGATTTTATAAAGAATAACACTTTATGCCTAGGCTTGTTTGTATAATTCAAGATATCATTTTCTCAATCTAATCTAACTAATGTAAAATAATATTATCTTTTAGATATAATTAAAATAAATAAATTTTATTGAAAATTCTTAAAAAATTTAATATTAGTTGTTGTAGAATCCTTCACAAAATTAAGTAAAAATAGTATTTTGACATACAACATTTAAAGTCGGAAAAATCACGAAGAATAAAAATAAAATAATATTTTTTTTGTCTAAAATTGATTTCAAATTTTTTTTATAACAAGAGCATCTATGACCAACCAACCTACCATCAAAATTAATATTGACAATCATTAGCCATAACTATCTAGTAAACAATAATAGCCATGATTATTCCATTTGAAATGATGGATTACTTATAGAGATTGTGATTATTTTATCAATGGTCACAAAGGGTAAGCATTGGATTGTCAAACAAAGTGTTTTTCATTTTCCTTACCAAGATTTGTATTTAAATGATTCTTCAAAGAAACATAACTATGTGGTGAATATGTTCTAGAGTATAGACTTACATGTTTAAATGTGTAGTGCTAATGAAATACCTTGTTACCAAAGAAATTTACTAAAATTTGGTTATGTATGTATTTTATCAATTCAACATGAGTAGATCCCATTTAAAGAGATTATTCACATAAATATCTACACAACGTACATATGCTATTATGGAGATTTTTCATTATATACAAGCACTATTACAGAGATATTCATTATATACAAGCAAAATTATTCACAAAGACTCAATTATCAATGCCCCCAATTTCTTCTTAGAATTTTGAAGGGAAATGGACGATTAGGATTCATTTGAAATGGAGGGCTAAGATTGCACAAGATAGATGAGGTGTATGCCAAATATTAAATATCAAAAAAATATCATTGACTTCTTTAAAGGGACAATCTCCTTAATAAAGATTAAGTTGATATCACATCATTAATGTTTAAAAAAAACTGAATAACTTTAAATACTTAACTCGTCCATAAAGCCCTTCTAAAAAAATTGCAAAAAATTAACTTAATATTTAAGAACTTAAGAGACAAAATATATAATTTTTAAAAATATATAAATTTCAAATAGAAATTCAAAATCACTAAAATGTTATTCTATTAAACCCTCTTTCCAATGATATTAAAGTTAAATACTATTGAAATAATTTAATTTTTAAAATAATAACATTAATTCAAAACAAAATTTATTTGAATTTAATTTCTCAACTAGAAATTTAATATCTATACACAATTTACATATACTATAATATCTCATTAATTCAAAAATATTTATTAAAATCCTAACTTAATTTATATAAATATATCTAATTTTGAAATTTCATCACCATAATTTACAAGAATTTCAAAATTTGAAAAAAAAAAATCCAAATATTAAAAAACATTAAGAACAACCTTAAACCTAATCCACAAAATTACAATATTTCAAACAAAACCCTAATACTTAAATTCTATGTTTAGGAATTGCAGTCATGGCCTCATTCTATGTTTTACATTTAGTAATCTGCATTTACAATTGAAAAAAACAAACATTCTATTTTTAAGCTGTCACATTAAGTCTATTCTTCAAAAGTTCTAATGAAGAGATGTAACATTTAAAATATGCATCACCAGTCGTTTAAAGAATCCTCTAATCCAATTTGAACAATATAGAATATTATATGACAGTTTCTTGGTTCTTGTAGCACTTTGCTAAGGGGCTTTTAAAGATTGATTCCGAGTTGAAAAGCTTGTTGAAATGTTCAAGTAATAATTCTGCAGAAATATCAATTCAAAGTTTCGTAATAAACTCGATTCGAGTTGAATTCAAATCCATTTTGCTGTAAATTTCATAGAAAAGTTCTGTTTAATACCATAGAAAACTAAATTCAAATCCTAAAATATATTGATTGTACCATAAATCCATTTAAAAAAAACACAGATTCGACAAAATTTCCCAGGAATTATAAATATATACATCACAACAATGAGGAATATTTCCGATTTTTGACAGAGAATACGCATTAAAATACGTAAGAGGCAAACACAAACGCTCCTTACGGCGGACGGAAGAAATAATTATATGAAAACTCGGTGTAACGGCCAGAAGTCACAGCATTCATAATATACAGTTTAAAGTCTTCAAAATCCTAAATCAAAAGAGAGCGAGCAGTTTCCGTCTCTTGACAGACCGTCTGATTCTGCCCGCACCAGTTGTACGCGCTATATAGTAAATATAAGAAATTGGCTTGTAACTGCGTCGTCTTCCTCCGTTAACACCGTCAGTCGTATCTTTCGTCGTCAATTGACGCCTCCTGGAATCTACCGAAGTCCGTGCAGAAGTCCCGTTCCGTCAAATTTTGTGTGGAAGAGTGATCTTAGTGACTAAAAATATTAGGCGGCAACTGAAAACCACTAACTAACTTACCACTGGTATTCTCTCAGTGTGAGACAGGTTTTCCATGTGGTCATAAGCGAGCGACACCTTGCAGGGAAAGCCTATCAGCTAATAATTACATATATGTAGACATAAATTTTATGTTATGTTTTTTAATTTAATATCCCTTATAATTATCTTGCTCATACAAGTATAAATTTAATGTTCTATTTATTTACCATTGTTAAATAATGTAGAGGAGTTTTTTTTTTTTTTTAATGAGTAAATTTGAGATGTTTAGTATGTCCAAATTAGGCAATCACAATGATCAAGGAGGGGTTTGAATCTTGTAACATTGAAACAATGACACAGCTTAACCATTGCACTATGAGGTAAGCCCCTAATATAGTGGAGTTTATGGAATGTATAATTGGGAATTCATTTAGTTCCAAATTAAATTTGTGGTGGCATGGGTTTTGAATCTGCCATATTCTTAATTGTATTGTGTATAATTCCTATTTATTATTTGATAGTTGAAATTGTATTTGAGTTGGGATATAGGGGTCTATTAGATTGCATAATAAAGTACTATTAAATATGCCTTGTTAATCATATGTGATATGAAAATATATGTTATATGATTAAATTATAAGTTAAACTTAATTTATGAATTTATAATTGACATTTTAAATAAAAAATTAAAAATTTAAATTTGATAATCAAAAGTACTCGTGAAACAAATTCTATATAATAGCTTTGTGTTTGAGATTACCTTTCAAATACTAGACACTTCTCAAAATAACTATTTGAAAGTAGCATTTTAGGCTCAATTTTTTTGCTCAAAATTGTATTGATAATATTTTTCCAAACATTGTTAGAAAATTTAACATTCCAACACTTATTGAGATGCAAGAAAAGAGAATCATTATTACAAACAAATCTATAAATATATTTAGGGGCAATTTTAACAATATTGGAGTTATCGGGCTAATATAGACCTTGTTGAGTCAATCTTGTTTAGCTTGTAGCGGCTTAGAGGGGTTGAGGGTGGATATGAGATCTCTACAAAAAAGGTATGTTAGTCATTGGGTAGGAGTGATATTTAATTTTTAACTAAAAGCGGACCAAGATTTTGGGATAGCCATTGGTAAAAATGTCCCTGAAACTATTGATGCCTCTACCATTCTAAAATTTGGCAGAACATCCTTGTAATTGAGCAATAATTTTCCCCTTGTATAATAGATTCTACCAAATAGAATAACCTGTGTTGATCTTATTGTTTGAGAAACTATTAGAAGGGAGAGGTTTGAGATATTTCCAAGATTTCCATATGCTTGTAAACATATTGGAGACCTTAGGAGCGATATGAAACAATAAAACAAGGATATATCTAAATAGGAGGCCCTTTAAGAATTTAGCTTTTTTTTTAATAGCTTTACTAATATTAAAAAAAATCAATTCTTTCCATTGTTCTCTTCTATTGAGTGCATTGAGTATCATTTAACAGTCATGGCCATGCCTTGACTCTTAAGGTTTTTTAATCCCAATTCCATCCCACCTTTTCTCCATTGTGCACCAACTCCATTTAACCAAATGCTACTTTTTATTTCCTCGACCTTCAATCCATAAGAAATTTCAGATCAGATTTTTAAATTTCAGATCTCTACTGACACACAAAAAAAAAAGCCAATTTATTTTAATATATCATCGTTTCATCAAAAAAATGCAATTGATGTATGAAGTAGAAAACAAAAAAGAGAATAAAATTGACAAGAAATTTAGCATGTCTCACTACCACTAGGCAAATAGATTATCAATTTAGCATGCCTCACTACCACTAGGCAAATAGATTATCAATTTAGCATGCCTCACTACCACTAGGAAAATAGCTCTACTTCCTTTCATAAACAAAGATAAATATATTCATTTATTTGAATTTAGAAAATTACCACTAAAAGTTATAATTATTTAATAAACTAATCTTGATGATTTTAATAACATCTATAATGACAAAAAAGGATGAAGTACAATGAATGATGTGATGGTGTTAACAAAAACTCTTACTTTCTACTTTCATTTGCTAATATTTTTAGTAAGAAACATATAAGTGAATGAACTTTTTTTAAAGTAAAATAAAACAACTTTTAAGTAAATAAAAGAGTTTCAAAAAGATGTCTTGGATATTTTTTAGATGGTTGGATTTAAGATGTCTCTACTAGTTAGCATATAAAAAAAAATTAGCATCTCATGAGGAAAATGTTAGAAAATAAAATGAAATGATTGTCTTTACTAGAAAAATGAAAAAAATTATAAATAGATGTACTCAAATATGTGTTTATTTAAAAATATAAATTAAAAATACTAACTAAAGACTCTTTATATTTTTAATTGGAAAAAGTCAAATCAAAATTGACAACTTGATTCATGTTGCAACTCCTCTCATAAATCTTATTCAAACTTTATACCTTTCATGAAGAGCTTGGACTTGATACTGGACTAGAACTAGCATTGGAAGATGTGGTGCTATCTAGAGAGCCTTGTGGACTTGAGCTTGGAGGGCTCACGCTTGAGCTCTCATTGGAGCTTGAACTTCCAGTTGATTTTGTGGGAGAGGAGGAAGAAAATTATCTTCAATACACATGATGAGTTGTGTGGTTTGTTGAACACATTTCTCTCATTTTTGTACTCCCCCTTCATCAAAAACCATATCTTGACTGATAATTCATTGTTTTATACCAAAATTGTAGAATTTGCACCCCTTGGTTGCATCAGAATAGCAAACAAAGATATAGTGTTGGGATTTTGCATCCAACTTCTTCTACTTTTAATATGGAACATGAACATATGCAAGACTTGACCAAATGCATGAAAGTGAGGCATAAAAGGCTTATGACCACTCCAAGCTTCATTTTTTTAAAATTAAAATTAATATTTTAATTCAATTATATCCTTAAAAGTATTTTTGACTTATCTTAGAAATATACTCAAAATCAATATCAAAAAATAGAAAAAAATAAATAATATATAGTAAGAGTTTTTGAGAGTGTATGAATTAACTGTGCGATTTTTTTGTTCACATTTTGAATCACACTCAGTCACTTATTCTTTCTTGATGATGAAAATCCATATATAGTTTTATCTAAAAGCTCTCAATCAGAATTAAATAATATTTAATTGATCTAAAAATAAATAAAAAATATCCAATCTCATTGGTTTGATTATTATAATAAATCTGAGTTTCCTTCAAAAAAATACAAGGGTATGTGCAAGAACATGGGGGGCCAAACTATACCCTTAAGTGGAAATGAAAAATTAGCAAAATCAGGGTTAGTCAACTTGACGTGAAAATTTGAACTAGCTATCAACTTAATATCAAAAAGTTGTAAGAGTAGAATCTGTAGGAAATTGAATGTAGTTTCTAAACTACTAGGCCTTTTCTGAAAAAAAAGTTAATATGATTGGTGAAAAGTATAGATTTCAATGCAGTAGTACAAATATTTCAGGAAAAAAATAAGAAGTAGGTGTATGTCTGACCACCTTAATCATAATCGAATGATAATATTTTTTTATAAGATTTTATATATAAGTAGTAGACTCCTTCCCGGATGTGACGCATATTTTTTTGTAATTTTATGCTTAAAAAATAATTAATTATGAATTATCTGCTACAACATTTTCAAAATAAAAAAACTCCCGTGTTTGACCACCTTAACTCATTGAAAACCTTACCAAATTCAAAAAAAAAAAAAAAATCTTATATTAGGCGAAGCATAGAATGTGACGCATTTTTTGGTTTTCAAAAATGTTATACCGTCTGAAAGTTATAGCCATTTTTCAATCAGTATATAAATCAGCACTTTAGAGGTAACTCAATTGGAAAATAACTAATAATTACTTACCGAATTCAAAATTTGACAGCAATTATATCGATAGAAAGTTGATAATCTCCTTAAGATACCCTTTTTGTTTCATCAAATTCGGGTCAAAAAAAAGTCGTCAGTTACATGGTCGAAGTCTGGAACTCAGAGAAATAGGGGAAAAACATGTTTTTGAGACATTTGAAGAGTTGACCAGGTAGGTATGGTGCACAAAGCAATACCGAGCCTAATCGGGTACCCGATATTTTCAAGTACCTGATAAAGCCGGTAGAATTTTAAATTTTGAATTTTCCCTCCCCTTTCTCCCTCTTTCCCTCCCCTTTCTCCATACTTCATATGATATTATATATATTAGATAATATATAATATCTATTATATATTGAATTATATATTAAA
>MU223816.1:534854-545231 GCA_018584345.1 Thuja plicata | reverse complement strand
TTTGGTAGAAGTTGTGAAATTTTAGGGGATAACTTATTTGGGATGCATTGAAATCTCCTAAGATCCAATGGCCTGATACTATCTGGAATAAAAGGCTTTCTTTGAAATGATGGATACATTTGAAAAAGAAATCCACCATCTCCTTCTGAGTCTTCTCCCTCAGTAGAGTCACTAACTGAAATTCTTTGTTAATAGAGTCACCACCTTCTTATCAGAAGGAAAATACTTACTATCTTCTGAGTTCTTTTCTCCTAGTAGAGTCTTAAATATATCACCAGAGCTTCTAGGTAAAATACAAAAATATTCTTTTGAATAACTCCCTAGCAGAGTCGCCAATCTGTTGGTGCTCAAATCAACAGATTGTATTTCCTATGGAATTTGCCTATCCAATGATGAGAAACCCAAGTGATTTGGCCAACTAAAAAGTCACAACCAAGGCAAGGTTGGAACTTCTGCAATTTTAGCTCTGCAAAACCAAGGCTGGTAGGCCTATACCTTGACTTATTCTTCAAGTTACAAGGCTTTTTATAGTAGATAAGTAACACTTCAGCCTTCTCTCTCAAGTATGGCAAGGCACTAGAAAGAAATCTAACTGAAAGCAATATATCATGAACTATAAATTGAAATACTTTAAGTAATTGAAAGAATGTTTGGTAAATGTGTATGTAATTTGAAATGAATAGATAGATAAGATATCACAAAACTATAAATAATGAACTAAATAACTATAATCCAAATAAACAATAAAGACCAGTGCCTTAATCAACCATGGGCAATAGAGTCACTATCATTCCAATCTAATGTTCAACCTCAGAGACAATTTTACAAGAAAAATCATCACTTCATTGGTGTTATGGAATGTACATGCAACCTAAAACAAATTCAGAGATATATCAAAAGGGTAATACTTCTCAGATGACAGACCAATTGACTGACACCTTAATCAACATAATTTAACCATGAAAATGAGAAAATCAATTGAAAATATAGACTATGAAGAAAATCAGGAAGCATGCACATCAAACTGTCACTTTGAAGAAGTTCTATTGGTTTATCTGAGGGACTAATTGTAAAATTATAATGAAACAATTGCATACATGAAGAAAAGGGACTTATCTTTATTGATTATGAAAATAATATAATAGATTTCACATTTGTAGTTGTTGATCCATCTAATCCATCTATCAAAATTGTATTATTGTTGTATTTTCTTGTCTTTAGACTTTACATTATGTATATATATGTGTGTTTGAGTGGCTTTCACACCTCTTTAGGGTGAAAAGACACAACTCTTATTACAAATTATTTTGAAAAAAACAATAGACTAACTTAAAAATAACTACCTAAATTTTGGATTTGGCTTTGGTAGAAATCTAAAACAACTCGTGAAAATCTATTATTTCTGTTGGAGATAGGAAATTTGATTTTCCGAACTGGGTCATTTCTATATTTGTAAAATTTGAGCATCTTTACCCTCTGTCAAAATCATCTTTGTAGCAGGTCTAAATTCCAGCATTTTCTGAAGGCTTCGATTAGTTAGTTCTATTTATTTGTTTCATAAAGCTTCCTTTATTTGATATTTTTTAGTATGGAGAAACATGCTTCTTGATAATGGATTGGGACTTCTAAATTATCAAAATTTAGGGTACCACCAAGACCATTCATTTGACAACACACCTTATTCTCTAAGAGAACTTTAATCCAACTTTATGCAATCATTTACTTCATGAAACCACAACATACTTCTGATTTTTAAAATTGAAACTTTAACCAAGAAGCATGACATACTTCAAATATATTTTTCCATTTTTCTTAGTGACTGGATCACATATTAAGGGAATTTTTCTTTCTTGTAAAAACATAGGATTACCTGGACACAAATTTGTAGTTGTTGTTCTTTCTTCTTCTTTACTGGATACAGGGCAGATCTAGAGCCTTTTTTGTAGCTCCATCGGATTATTTTCCTGCAGAGTCGCCACCTCCTTGAAAAGGAAAAATTTTAAATTGCAAGAGCCATTTAAAAATTAATTTTAATTCTAAGTTTGTTCCAACCAGCAAAGTCGCATAATCCCTTTTCAATTTGCTATAAATAAAAACACTTTCTAGGCTATTCTCCCTCAGAGATCTGAAACAAACTTCAGATTCTTTTTCTCAACTCTCTTTCAATCAGATTTTGATATTGATTCATCTAAGCAAGGAAACATACATCTTAAACTTCAAATAACAACTGATATCAATAATTTTTTTACACTGGCACAAAACAACCAGGATTCTCCAAGTTCAAACAGAGTCACCACCCACAACAAGTATGGGATTAAATTTCACAAACTGGTCCAGAAATGAAGCAACAAAAAATTAATTCTTATGAACTTTAACACACTATTGATAAAATTCATTTCTCCCCAGTAGAGTCGCCATTTTGTTAGTAATTTTTCTTGCAGAATCTGTATAAGCATCAATGCTTGACTCTATGACTCCCAACTCATGATTCTTGCAAGTAAAAATACTAATTAATAAGGATTTGATCCTCCTTCTACTTTGAGCTCCATAGACTTAGGCGAGTGTTCCTTTTGACTTATTGTTTTCCAATAAATCAGACAGTGGATTTCGGATTCTCACAATGATTTACTAATGTCTTTTACTACAACTGATGCAGAGCTTCAAAATCCAATCCATGATTTTGACAAGAGTAAATAACATTGCAAAAAAATGGCCAATGTGACAAGGACATTCATCCTTCTTCCCTTCGAGTTTAAAACTTAGGCAGGATAACCTAAAGGATTCAGTTCTTTAATGAATCAATACCAATGTCTGTACTATTCAATACAGCTCCTAAACATCTATGCTCTTAAATAGGAAATGAAAAGATATTCAGATTTTAAATGTATTGATGATGAGGACTGCATAACCAGCAAAGATCAATGCCTTATCTATTAGGAAACATGGTCAAATAAACATACATCCACAGAAAACCCTCTAACTCCAAATAGACAGGAACCACGTGAAGTTCCTTACAAATCACTCTTTTCACTCCAACACCTAGATGTTGGATGTTGGAGGGAAATGAACATAGATGACATCTTTCAACAAGATGTGAGGTTGATTTCAATGATTTTGGGATATAAACTTCACTACAGAATCTGACCTAATTTAGTTTCTGTAGGATTCATTATGATGGCCTATAAGATGGCAAAAGAGAATGTGAAATATAATCTATGCGAGGTTCTTAGACAAAAATTTATGGAGAATGTCAAGCAGATCAAGTGAGACAAATTAAAGGCATTCAGGTTTGGATCATGACTGATACATCTATATCCATATAGTTCATAAATTTCTTGGAATGCACCCTAGGATATGAAGAGATAGTGAACCTACTGGTATTCAAGTTACACACAACTATAGGATACATAACAGTATTTGCATAGGGTATGTGCACCAAGTTGTGGACCAAAAAGGGGGTATAAGTGGACACATTTTTTCTGAAATCGGGTAAACCTGAACTTGGAATAGGCGTTTGAGGGTCATGCACTCAAAATAAGATGTGTAAAAAATAAAAAATGTAGTACTCTAAATCTAGTTTCTAAAATACTAATTTTTTTAAAAAACCAATAAGATTAAGAGGGTCAAACCTTGCGCGCATGAAAATATGTTCCTGATTTTTTTGGAAAAACATAACATAGCTATTGCCGTGCGCGGTACAAATGATATAGTTATATCGAGTATTTTTAAAATCCCTTTGGTAGAATGATAGGTAAGAGTGAGATCTAGAAGTTGTGTATTTTTTTGTAATTTTTCGATGAGTATTTTTTTTCTGTGATTTTTTGAAGTGATCGCATCTTGAAAATTTGGTACCTGTTTGTGCGCTCGGCATAACTTGCATCAAAATAATTGAAAATGAATTTTTTTTTAAAAAAGTGTATAGAATGAAGTGTAGAACAATAATATGTAATTTATTTGTAATTTGATTAATTATATCAAAATTTATTAAAAAAATGGTAGACATATGTCTGTGAGGACAATAAAGACACTGGTAAAGAAAATTAAAGTTTACTATGCTAATGTTGTCCAAAAATAGAAAAGACTATATGGTTAGAAAACTAAGAAGACATACAAGATTATGGTCAAAATTATAGAGCTATCTAGTTGACAAATTGAAAACTTGATGAAGATAAAGTCCAGAATTCATCTTACAAGATGAAAAAATGTCTAAAAGAACAAAAATGGAGGGAAAATGAGCCTCCAACCCTTTGGGTTGTTTTCCAAAGCTCTTGCGAAGCCATAACCCGATCAGGTTTCTAAATTGCAAATAACCCGATCGGGTTCTGAAAAGAAAAAAGTACTTTGAAACCCGATCGGGTTTTGAAGAAGTAAAACTTATGCATTTTATTCTCCATAACCTGATTGGGTTTTGAAGAAACTAAAATAGGCTTTTCTTTGGAAGCCATAAATTCCACATACAGAGTCTAAAGCGTAGGAAATTTCTTGAGATGATCTAATACATGATTAACCTACAATCATCTTTAGGCATCAACATTTTTCTGCCATCCATTTGAATCAAGTAAGGTATAAAATAGGTATTCATTATTTCCCATACATGCAACGCATAGGAAAATTAGTATGCTCTCTCTCTCTCTCTGTCTCTCTCTCTCTCCTTGCGAGAGAGAGAGAGAGAGAGAGAGAGAGAGAGAGAGAGCATACCGATTTTCCTATACATTGCATGTATGGGCAATAATGAGTACGTAATTATACCTTACTTGATTCAAATGGATGGCATAAGAAATTTTGATGAATAAAGATGATTGTAGGTTAATCATGTGTTATATCATCTCAAGATCTTTCCTATTCTTTTTGAACGGAGTCAATCGGACTCCGTATGTGGAAGTTATGGCTTCTAGAGCAAAGCCTATTATAATTTCTTCATAATCCGATCGGGTTATGGAGAAAAAATGCATAATTTTTACTTCTTCAAAACCCGATTGGGTTTTGAAGTAATTTTTGATTTTCAGAACCTGAGCGGGTTATTTGAAATTTAGAAACCCAATCGGGTTCTTATACAAATTGCATTTTTTATAATGTTTTCTAGGATTGGTTACCAAGCCTAGAACAATTTCAAATTTTCAATAACCCGATCGGGTTATATGAAATTTGAATTTTTTTTTAAAGATGTGTCCACTTTTTTGGTTCACAACTTGGTGCACATACCTTGTAGATGGAGAACTATTATCCATGTTCAAAATTATTCAAAGGAAAATGAAGGAAAGAGTAAGAATTCCCGAGGAAATTGTTGAGAAATACAAAGATACAATCTGTTTCTTGGTTGAAACAGATTGTGTATGTTTTGAGGTAGTTGAACCTAGGAAGAAGTGGAGTTACCCTCTGAGCTATGAGTTCAGCCTAGAAGTTCTTACAATGCAAGAAGAAAATGTCTTATCTTCTGAGACTGATCCTTCTGAAGAAAGATGGGGAACATATGAAAAAAAAATCAGCCAAAATCAGAGAGGAACAGACAAGAGTAGGAAGGAAAAGGAAAGTTGAGAATGTAGTTGAAAATCTTGTAGCAAAGGCAGGTATTACAAAATATGATATGAAAGAAGTCAGGAATAAGATTGCAGAAGGAGTTGTTGGGTTAGTGAGTACTGCTCCTACAGCCCTGTCACCTCCTGAAGCTATAGAGGTGTCAGTTTCACATCCTAATGTGATCTATGTACTTGATACCACTGCTACACCCCCCAAGAAGACATCACATATAGAGAAAGTAGAAGAGATTCCTGTGAGAAACACAAGGTCCTCCAAACAAATTTCACCACCTAAAAGACAAAGGACTGTTGTAGAAAAGAAGAAAGTAAAAGAGAAGGAAGTAGAAGAGAAACAAGAAGAAAAGAAAACATAAGAGAAAACTACTAAAATAAAACTTTGGAAACCAGATTTAAAGAGGTTGGAAAAAGAGAATTATTGATCAAGGAAAGCTAAATCAACTACCTAAATACTATGAGAGGTATGATGGGAATAATAAAATTTTGATTGAAGACTTTGTCATCAATCATATGCTAGTTTTCCAAAAGAATCTACTTAAAATTCAAGGTAGTATTCCTAAGGACTTGTATGAAAAATTGGAAATAAGGAAGTAGTCAGCACTCACAAAAGATGAAAAGATAAGAAAGAAACCATAGATGATATGCTACCAGTTGTTTCATATGATGAACATGAAAGAATATTGAAAGCCATAAAACCCCTGTTGAGAATAAAAGCAAGATAATAAAAATTATTGGGAGAAAGTATGATGAGGTTATAGAGGATACCCACAAAGCTATTGATAAGGTACTAATGGAAACAAAACCTGAAAGAACTTCACCTCCCAAGCCCAAGGCTACTAAGCCCAAAACTATTCTGAAAGGAGATTCCTCTAAACCTACAAAAATAAACATTGACTCATCTAAGGATGGAGATGATAGCAGTCAGTTTTCAATACAGATAAGTAACCCGACTTTATTTTTGCTGGTGTTCTTGTGTCTTTGGACACTTCACAAGATATAAGTGACCATTTTCAAGGAATATAGATACTATTTCTGAAATATATGGAAGCGGTGAACAAAGTGCAGTCAATCTAACTAAGACAGAGAAGGAAGAAGCCACTAAGGAAGATTTGAAAGAAAGTTCAGTTGTGGATAAGAAGGAATCAAAAACTAAGGTTGAAGTAAAGCTAGAAACAAATATATCTATTTATGTTTCTTCATATTTATTTTTGACAACTAGTAATAAACCTCTGAGTACTGATATTGATGGTATGGATGAGGATGAATTGATGAAGCTATCATACATAGCCTTTTCTAAGGTTAAGGAGAGATTAGAACAAATATTAGAAAATAAGTCAAAGGTACTGGAAAGAGAAGTTGACAGTATCAACAAACTTCTACCCCTACCTTTCACTTTCTAGGAAGTGATACAATAGACAACTTGAACAAAGTCCTTGATGACTTTGATGTTCACTTTGGCTCTTTAGAGAAGGCCGCATCAGTTAGAGATGGAAAAGATTACATGGTGAAGAAGCTGGAAGAGATATGCAAGTCAATAAATTGGGATTTGAGTATACTGGATAACATTATTGCTGAAGATAAGTCTTGCATAATTCATGGAAGGAAGTTATATAGCTAATGTATAAATCCTCTTGTGCACCTAAAGAAAATAGATGACATCATTGAGAATGACAAAATGAGACAAGATGAAATGGTAAAGAGTTTTGGGTCGTCCTCGCAAAATTTCAGTGTGTTGGATAAGGAAGTATCCAGGTTGTTGGACAAAATCAATGTGCTTCAGATTGAGAAAGGGCTCAAGTGTTGGGAAGATTTAGTGTGTTGAGGAGTCTAATCACTTCGAAACTATCAATTCTAGAGAAAAAATTTTCTGATATGGAGAAAGCAAAGAAGGATCCTTACTAAAGACATGCCTACAAAACTAAAGGCTGCTGAGATTTCCTCTTTTGCTCTGAATGGTTTGATTCATGTTGGTCAGATCTTGGTGAAGACATGGACAACATAGGCGATGATCTTGGAAACCTTTTTCCAAGATGTACTTCACATGGTATGAGTTCTTGATATGCAGTTCTTAAATTTTGATGTGTACATAGATAAAGTTTTGAGTATACCTTTTCTATTGATGTCAAAGGGGGAGTAATGAGTAGGAAAAACACACTTAGTCAGTAGTTCAAGGTATTAAGCACTTAGTAATTTTTCACTAATTATTTTCATCAATGCCAAAGGGGGAGATTGTTGGCAAGTGACCTGATCAGCATAGCATAGAGGTTTTCATTTATGGAAACACTACTCATTGGCATGGTTGCTTGAAGTACAATCCAATTTTGGATATTCAGTTTTGTAAAAATGACTAAGTCCAGGAAGCAGTTAACATGGTACAGTTACACAATTTTGATTAGTGAGCATAATATGCATCGAACTAAGTCATGCGACCTTAAACGAGTGTACTATGGGATGTAATAGACCTTCAGTTAAGGTCGCTTTCATTTTGGAGTTTATTCGACAGAGTTACAACCTGTTGAAGTTATGCGAAGAGAGTACAATAGTGATACAGGGAAGATGAATGGTCACGATGGATAAGGGAGTATTTTGCGGAATCCAAAAGTGCTACTTTGGATTTGGATTGGGTCCTACCCTATTTTTGTTGATGTATAATTTCCGAATATGTATTTTCTATTTGGTTAAGTGTTGGTCACATTTTGTGATGTTCTTGTGAGCCGACTAGAAGAATATTTTGAGATCGAGTATATAAATAAAGTTGTTTTATTATGAGCTTTAATTGGACTAATTGAGCATAGAAGATGCATGTAATAGTTCATATTGATAAATATTTGTAATAGACAATTTTGTTTTGTAAGAGAAGTAAGCTCCTTGTATACCCCTAATAGGGTTTCTATCCTTTAACATGAATATGTACTAAATGTAATATTCAACTCCTAACAGGGATAGGTCTCTTAACATGGACACTGTACTTTTAGTGTATCATTTGTGGGTATCATCCCCACTAGGGTTTTCCCTTGGATAGGGTTTCCTTGTGAACAAATCATGATGTTATGATTTGTTTAATTTACGTGTATATTATTCTTATTTCATTAATTACATGCTTAAGCTCGAGATTTTTGAGTTTGAAAGTTAAGTGTTGTAATACTAATTGACCCCCCTCTCAGTATTACTTAATCCTAACAACTTATATATATATGTGTGTGTGTGTGTGAAATCAAAAAATATTTGGTTAGTGCAAATAATATAGATTTTATTAATATAAACTCAAAAGTACATAAAATATATATGTTGTTTTTTAACCCAAAATGGTATCTTCACCAAATTACACCGCCTATCCCTACCTACGCCATATATATAAATTATAAACCTCCAAAATTTTGAATCCACCACCCTTAGACACTATTGGGCTTATAACACCTGACTATTACTAATTTAAAAAAAAACTTAAAATGCCATGGAAATGAACACAACCCTTACAAGCCAAATACCTTGAAACCATCCTATAGCTCGACTTTGTGGCCCAAAAATGCCATCTATTGTTTAACAATAAGCAATGTGAAATTCACCTCTATACTGCAAACCACCCTTTCTCCGCTCTAAACTTGCGCTTCCATTATTTTCTTCGGAAAAAATGATAAGGGAGATGCCCAATTTATAGTTGATTAGCATCGGAATAAATTTCGTGGACATTAATTCCCCCTGCATCAAAAGTCCCATCAATCTTAAAAACACTCACCTGAATGATGAAAATCTCACGTAGGCGACGTACTATCATAATTTTTGCTACATCTCAAATCTTCATATTTCTCCCAAAAATTTGCATTTATTTCTTCATTGAATGACACCACCCACTTAGACAAGGTGCCCGCCACTTCATTGCTTGATCGATATACATGTGAGACTTTGAATGCATAAAATGATTTTAACATATTACTAGTAGATTTAATAAATTTATCTAAATAGGGATCACTTTGTTGCGTTGTGGTAAATTGGTTGCATTGTTAATGGTGCAACCAAGGTTGAAAATCTCGATTGGCCTAAAACAAGCGTTAATGCTTGGTTGGGCCCACTTTGGTGGATCATGTGTAGGCGGTTGTTGTTTAGGGATGATATTGGTGATCCTGTTGACTAATTAGATCATACTCTCATTGGGTTGGAGTGCTCGTGGACCTAAGAACCACATAGGCTGTGTGTGTATATGTCCCATGTCTTATGGGCTTGGGATCCCTGCTGGGCTTCTGTGCTTGTAGGGCTTGGATATGATGTCAAAGAGATATAAGGATTTTTTTAGTAATAGGACAACACAAGAGATATAAGGGTGTTACTGTCAATCATCTCTGAGGATGTGGTCTCTCAAAAATGTGGCCTCACTGGTTTGTAGCTCCAATAAAAAGCGATTACCGACCAATTTTTTTTATATCTAAATTACTTTCCAACTTATTTCCTTGCATTAGTATGTTAACTATTATCATTGAATCTCCTTCCATCTTTTAATTTTTCCAATTCAAGCTTCTTTGCCATTAAAATCTCTTTGAATGTCGCTTGTGCTTTCACCAAATTATTTGTTCGTTCCTTGAGTTTCTTTGCTCCTATGGAAATTATATATATATATGTATGTATGTATGTATGTATGTATGTGTAATGTAGTGTATATATATATATGTATGTGTATGTACATACATTATACATACATACGTACATATATGTATGTATGTATGTATGTACATACACATACATATATATACATATATATACACACTATATTACACACACACACATATATATATATACATATATATACATATATATACACACTATATTACACATACATACATACATGTAT
>MU223816.1:521412-534621 GCA_018584345.1 Thuja plicata | reverse complement strand
ACACACACACACACACACACACACACACCAATGAACATGGGTCATCTTTGGATTGTTCATACGAAATAGTTGATCAAAAGTCAATCTCTCTAAATTCTATTTCTCGTTCCTTTTATATCTCTTATTTCTCTCTTTCCCTACCTTTCTCTATTCCTCTCTCTATCAACATCCATTTCTCCCATTTATCTCTCCCTTTACTTTTCTCTATAGATCTCTTTAAATCCCCCGTCTCTCTTTTTCTCTCACCTCCTTCTCTCCCTCATGAAATTTTCTCTCCCTGTCTTTTCATTTATATCTCTATGACCTCTCTTTCATGTTCTATCTCTTTTTCTATCTTTCTTTCTATGTGTTAAATTGATTTTAACACTGAGAAAAGTAAAGAAAATTAAAATTTGAAATTTATAGTAAAGGGGCACTTCTGTTTAAAAGGCCAAGTAGGATTTACTTGTATGGCTATTTCTTGCCTAAGAGAACTGCCTTGATATCAATAACTTTTAATACATGGAAATCATGGATATTTTTATAGATAATAATTCTTCTAATACACATGCGCCAAGGCACTAATGCACCAAAGTTTAGTATTCTAAAAATAAAAAACTGTTATCGTATTGCAAAAGAAGGGCCCATTTATAATATCAAAAAATCATATGATCAAAGTTCAAACATCCACACAACATATCTTCTTAAATTTAAAAAGTTTGGGAAGATCAAGTCCATGCTATACGATATTCACCATACCTACATATATCAACCTATATTAAGTTCCATAGCATGAAAACTAGATGCTACTTAAAGTGCAATGGGGCAGTCCATTTTGTCAACCCATATATAATGGTTGGCACTTGGAGCCTAAAATCAAAGTGATCAAATTTTGTGTGCACGAATACTTTTGACTCGTTGCATTTCTATGTAGAGATGAATTGAGTTTAGAACGTCATTTACTTAATGAACTAGCAATTGGACTTGATAACTTGACAATGACACTATTTACATATCCACATGTAATGTAAAACTTCCCTTCTATTGAACTTATAAGCTAAATGTAAATCCAAAATTACTACAAGTAAACACAAGGTTAGGTACAAAAGAACACTAGTAACCAAAATTTGATAAAAGACACTACCACCATGTAGCCACAACAAGAAACTAACACATATGGAATAATTTTGATTAGTTGGTTTTGAATTTGATATTACTAATTTGTATCAACAATAAAAATAATTTAAAAGTAACTTGAGCATTGAACTAGGTATCAATCTACTTTACACTAAAATAAAAATGCACTTAGTAAATACAATATTGAGAAAAGTAATAGGATTGGAGAATAGTATTGTTCTTACCTGGACATCTTTCTAAGTGGCCATGTAAAATTTTCTTTTACAAATGCAAAAATGCACCTCCAGGTTAATTATCCCTTTGTTTTATGTTTTGATCCCTTAGATATCTTCCATCTTAAGAAGAATACTGGGATAAAGGCAAAAATAGATAGTACATATGTGACTCTATAAAATCAAGATCGAGAAGTATATGTTGATTACAACTAATAAAATATTTCATCAAATCTATTACAATTGGTCCAAGATTTATTTGAGGTATATCCACCATTTTAGGTGTCAACCTATGTTTAACATCCTTGTTGACGTATTGGCCACTAATTGGTCCAAATATCTTTGTGTGAAATGCTTGACAAATTTTAGACAAGACACGAAGACACAAAGTTTGCATTATTTAAAATATGATCAAATGGTATCCCCATTACAAATGTACCCCTGATTGATTGCACTTGATGCATAAACTCAATCACTCTTTACATATAAAGCAAAGAAGCTCGAGAAGCATATGATTGAGGGAGCGAAGAGAATATAGAGAGATAAATTATTTTTTATATATTTATTTTTGTGCATTTTAAGGATGTCATATTTAGGCGACCAAATTACAAGTATTGAAAAATTTATAAAATTATTGTAAGTAGATGCATAGTCAATTCAAAGTTGTCATTTCTCTATATTGAGATCTTGACTACACACAAAATATCATTTACTTAATGACATGTCAAATGACCTTATATATTGCATGCATGTATGAAAAATATGAATTATTAATTGACCTCTTTCACCTCTTAAAGGTACTGATTGTACATCAAGGTGTGATTGCGAGTCTTATATGCTTTCACGTAGGGTGAAGACAAAAGATTTAAAAAATAAATAAAAAATCATTAAATAATATATAAAGCTTGTGTAAGTGGACACATAGTCAATTTGAAAGCGGACACATAGTCAATTTGAAAGTGTCACTTGTCTACTGAGATCTTAATTATCTTGGTTGTACATAAATATTCATTTAATGAATATTGTGTCAATCGACCTCATATATTGCATTGTACCCATTGACCTACCACACATCTTAAACGTACCAATCGTACATCAAGGCGTCATTGCGTTTTATATGCTCTCACACAAAGTGAAGACAAAGGAAAAATGAAAAAGAAAAAATTCAATTAGATAATATATAAAGTTAATGTAAGTGGATGCATAGACACTTAGAAAGTGTCACTTGTCTATTAAGATTTGAATTACCTTGTTTGTACATAAATCATCGTATACTTAATGATGTGCCAACTAAGGTCATATATTACTTGTACCTGTTGACTTATCACACATCTTAAAGGTACCAATTGTACATCAAGGTGTGATTGTGAGTTTTATAATCTTTCACACATGGTGAAGATAAATGGAAAAATAAAAGAGATAATATATAAAACTTATGAAAGGGAATATATAGTCAATTGGACACAATTGCTTGTCTATTTTGATCTTTATTATCTTGATTGTACATAAATCATCGTTTATTTATATGAAGTGTCAATTGACTTCATATATTACATTTTACCCATTGTCTACCACACATACATCTTAATAGATTACCGCACATACATCTTAAGGATACCAATTGTACATTAAGATGTGATAGCCAGATTTACATGCTTTAGACACAACAACAACAACAACAACACAAATAAAAATAAAATTGTTTTGTAACTTGTTAATACCTACTCACAGGAGGGATCACAAAATACATGGTGATATTCCATGGTATAGGACAAAAATTATTGAAGAGTTTTGTAATGGTGTGTTCTCCGGCTTGCTGTTCATGCCATTTTTTCTACTGTTGACGGCAGCTAAGATATCAGGATTCTGTGTTACTTGCGGGATTGGAAGAACAAGTAATCTCTCTCTGCATATTTTATTCTTGGCGGCCAATTCCAATTTATATCACCTGTAGATGTGATGGAAGAAACAAATAAGATTACAGTACTATAATTCCACAATGTTGAAACCAAAAATTTGTCTAGAAGATCCACTGTTTTAATGGCCGGCATTTTTTCCTCCTCATTCACGGAAACTCAAAACCATTGGAAGGTGCGCGCAAAATGAAAATAAAACTAAAGATTAAGACGGTGATACAGATGAGGATCTCAGATCAGAATAGAATGAATTTTTCAGTAGTTCAATAGTAGCTTATAGGACATTTTGTATATATTTTGCAATATTGATTTTCTGTTTAAAGATTTATGACGACTTTTCCTTTTTATCGATCGAATTTTTAAAATTAAAATTTGATGAGAAAATGTTAGTTTGGATGTGTTTGCACATCTCGCATTTGAAAAATAGATTCAATCGTCTTCGTTGTAAAAAGATACATATTCTGGCCTCTCATTTTACATGCGATTGCTTTTATCAATATGTTTGACATTAAAGAAAATAGTCTGATGTTTCTGGATTTAATCAATTTTTTTTAGATTTACAGTGTGAGCTTTTTTAAAAACATTTTTGACCAAATTATTTAATCTATTATCATGAAGTTTTAGGTTAATCTCCATAATTCATCGTTACCCTTCTTTTTCTGTTTATTTCCATCATTTCTCTTCACTTTCTGTCTATTTTCTTATGATAGATTATAGGATTTGATTGGAAATGTCAATAAAATGTTCACAAGATTAAATTCAGAAAATTATAATTATATGAAATGTGAAAATTTTATATTTAGATTTTCAATTTGTTTCTATTGTAAGAAGTACAAAAATTTATATCTGGATTTTCAATTTGTGTCTCGAGCAAGGAGTTTTAATTTTAGACGTACAAAGTAGTCCAATATTACTATAAGCCATATGTAAACCCCAAAATAGATTGCTCAGTATTATGAACTATAAAAGAATCCCTCTCAATTCCATTTCATTTCAATTCAAGGAATCTTTGCCTTCCAATTCATATTTGCTCTTAAATATTCAACAACAAAGGTTACCACAATAGATAGCAAGCCAAAAAGGTTGAAGCCATCTGTAGACCCAAAAACAGATCATCCAATATCATGAACTGTAAAAGAATCCATTTCCATTTCCATTCCATTTCGATTCAACTAATATTTCCCTTCCAATTCATATTTGTTCCTGAACATTTAATAACAGAAATTACTATATTAGACAACAAACCAAAAAGGGTAAAGCCTTCTGTAAATCCATATTACAATAAACCATCTATAAACCAAAAACAACAGATCCCCCAATATCATAAACTATAAAAAAAAAAAAAATCATTTATTTCCATTCCCCTTCCAGTTCATTTAATATTTTCCCTCTAATTCATATTTGCCCTAAATATTTAGGGGAACACAGGTTCCCATATTAGGTAGTAAACGGAAAAGGGTGAAGCTCAAGTGCATAAGTCAAATGGGCGCCCTTATTTTTCTGGTGGAAGGGGCAGGAAGGTGTTGGAGAGCAGGGAAGCATATTGATGAAGGGTAATATGTATGACTGGAAAATGTGAGGCCTGCGTGCGGGTCCCCTCTGTACGGGATCTGGGCAACAACTGACATGTCCATTACCAAACACATCATCTCCTCTTTGAAAATGATGGCCTTCATTGTTTTCCATTACGTGAAATAGTGCCGGGAGACACAGAGAAGCCGTCCGATAGCGATGGACGGCTGTAAATCATTGTCACAATAATGCGCGGCCTGGTAGAGGGAACAACTTTCAGAAGGAAAGGAAAGAAGCGCAGAGCGCATAAAAGTTAGTTAAAAATTTAATTATTGAAGATGGGCCAGGGGAAGAATGGGCGCGGCGGGAGGGTTTTGTTGGGTGGGGAAATCGAAACTTGCCAGGCTTAGTAGTTGATTTGAAAGGGGATTTAAGTTATCCTCATTCTAAGGATTCTTCATACAAGCGCTGCCTTTTTTGTTTGTGCAAATGGAAGAGAGGGGACTGCCTCTTGCCCCTCATCTCCTGCAACACACATTGCGTTCTCTCTGTCTGGATTCCAATTGGGTTTATGCGGTCTTTTGGAGAATCCTACCGCGCAGCTACCCTCCTCCCAAGTGAGCCCTCAAAATCAATTTCCATCTCCATTTCCTGCACAATTTAGCTCACTGTGAAACTGGTTTGCAACACATTTGTTCCATTTCTGATCATGTTTCATCCTCTGCTTCATTATCTTGTCCTTGTCTGGTATTATGACCTGGGCAGGTGGGATGCAGAAAGCGGAGTTGGAATGTATGACAGATCCAAGGGAAATAAAAGGAATTGGTATTAATGATATTGGATTTTCAGTCCGTTATGTTTTGTTGGATTCAATTGTATTTATTTCAATTTGTATTATCATACAGAATATATTCTGTTTAATACATGATACTTTTGAATTTGATTGTGTTGATATTAATTTGTATCAACATTTAAGATCACATTCGGTGATGCATGCTATTTTTAACTCAATTTAATTTATTTTAATTTGTATCAACATCTGAAACGCATTCCATGAACCATTATATGTTGTTATGTGATCTATACATGTTGTTAGAAGGGGACTTTGGGAAACCATGCCTTATTTGGTTGATTGGGTCTGCTTGTGTTTGTGATCCAGGATATTAGCATGGGAAGATGGATTTTGTGACTTCGGTGCATGTGCAAGGGCTGCAATGGACTCCAAAGCTCAGGAGTCCGATGATGGTTCCAGGAAATCAGCTCACAGAAATGAGGATTTGTGCTGCGGATTGCAACCTGACCTTTTCTTTAAAATGTCTCATGAAGTCTATAACTTCGGTGAAGGGTGAGACACAAAGATCCACTGTAGTATTGAGAATTAAAGACATTTTTCTATTGATTTGCTTTAGGTTTCTTTGTCAGCAGGGCCAAGAGGTTTGGGTTCAATGGTTGGGAAGGAGATTTATGGTTGTTTCAATTTTATCGTCATAATGGCTAGCTGACTGTTACTGAATTGTGAATTCCTTTTCATGTTTTTGCCAATATTATGGTGACTCTTGCTGAGTTGTGAATTTGTTTTCATGTGTGTGCCGATGTAATGGTGACTGTTAATGTGAATTTGTTTTCATGTTTGTGCCAATGTTATGGCGATAGATATTAAGCCAAATTTTGAGATTTCGTTTAACAGAAACTAATTGCATATTTTGTATTTTTGAGGACTGTTCATAATATAGGCTGTGCTTATGATTTTGTTGTGTTAACTTGTGGTAAGGCTGATGGGCAAAGTGGCAGCAGATGGCAGCCATAAATGGATATTTCGAGACCCGCTCGATCACGAAATTAGCTTTCTCTCACCCTGGCATAATTCTATCGACCCAGTAAGTAGTAATCCACTATATAAACTATTAAATAACATTAATTTCCTTATACTGGAGTTAATTTGCATGGCCGTTGTGTGAAAAGTGTACGTGAGAGAAGAGTAGTACATGAAATTTAATGGTTTATGAAGCGTCAATTCGCTTTTGCAGCATCCACGTACATGGGAAGCTCAGTTCAAGTCTGGAATTCAGGTGCGCGTACTAGCCTATTATTCACAATTTCTCTTAACATTTAGCGATATGAAACTAGCTTTAATTGAACCCAGCTGAATTAATTTAAAAATATTATCTTTAAATTAGATTATGTAAGCATTTTTCTTCTTTCATATTCTCGATCATAGTCCATGATAAATAATAAAAATGCACAAATAAAAGAAGAGATTGATGATGGAATATAATGATGGAGCGTGACCCTAATAATGTATCAAATAACAGATCATGGAAATGGGATTTGAAACAGCAATGAAAAAAACTCACATAGGGAATTCAGTAATATTCTCTTACGTTCTCATATGCCCAATCTTAAATCTATTTTGCGGAATTACGATAGGGCTACACAAATCCCAATGTTGGATCGTTCCTAATCACCGAATACATGGAATTCATGTGTGCAGACCATCGCTGTAGTTGCGGTACGGGAAGGACTAGTTCAACTCGGTGCAACTAAAAAGGTAGAATAACAGTACGCATTGATATTCACAATTGAAAATATAAGGGCAGCGTTTTGTTATTGGCAATCAGCTTTAATGGAGTTTTGTTATTGGCGACCAGCTTTAATAGTGTTTTGTTATTGGCAACCCGCTTTAATGGAGTTTTGTTATTGGCGACCAGCTTGATAAAGACCATAACAGCTATCACAGTACAGTCATGCATGAAGATCCTTGGCCTATTGCACTTTTAGGGTTCACTTTTTCACGGTAGCACCATAACATAATGCTTGTGTGGCCTTGTCTAAAATTCTAATATCATACAGTGATAAGATCACAAGTGCACCTTTGACCATATCCTCAAATCTCAATACTGGTCCTTTTAACTATTGAGTTTAACGACCAGTATTATAGTTCAGAATTAAAAATAAATCCTTCTGTTAGTGTATTAAAACATCAATGTTTATGTTCACGGACTTTTTAAGTTTGAACACCTAATCAGTAATCACACAGGCAAAGAATGTATAGCCTCCGTCATAAGAATATTACGATGTTTTGTTATTGGCAACCATGTTTATTAGAGTTTTGTTATTGGCAACCAGCTTTAATGGAGTTTTGCTGTTGGCAACCATGTTTATTAGTGTTTTGTAATTGTCAACCAGCTTTAATGGAGTTTTGCTATTGGCAACCAGCATGAAGATCCTTGGCCTCTTGCACATTTTAGGGTACACTTTTTCATGGTAGCACCATAACTTCTGCTTGTGTACTGCCCTTGTCTCAATATCATACAATGATAAGATCACGAGTACACCTTTGACCATATCCTCAAATCTCAAGACTGATCTTATTGGGTTGTTGGGTTTAATAACCAGTATTATAGCTCAGAACTAAGAAGAATTAACAAGAAATCCTTCTGTTAGTGTCTTAAAACATCAATGTTTATGTTCAGGGCCTCTTAGCTGTAGACTTTTGAACACCTAATTACACTGGCAAAGAATATTTAAAGACCCAACGGCATGATTTGCATATATTCTAAGTCACGGGTGCAACTGGCAATCAGAATCCCTAAACCTGGATGCTTCTTTTTGACTGTACAGAGGACCCAGATGAGAAAATAGAATCTTTGTAGCTGGGTCCAGCAGAGCAGATAGTGTTAATTTAGGGGTCTGGGTCTGCCTTGGCAGATCCGTAAGGTTCCAAAATATAAATATACTTACCCCTAACCTGTCCTGACCTGTTGTATGCTGTACAGGTCACTGAAGATCTAAATTTTGTGGTAGTCCTGCAGAGGAAGTTCATCTACTTGCAGACAATTCCGGGGGTCTTTCTCCCTCACCCCACCAGTCCTTCATCAGGTACAGAGACGAGCTGCAGTCAGCAGGAAAAGTGCCTTTCATGGAACGGCGGGGATCGTGTGAGATCAAGGCAGTGCAGCAGCCAACAGATGATGATGATGATGATGATGCCTCCTCCACCAGTGATGCCATCCATGTCAAGCTTAGAGGCACTGCTGTCAAAGCTCCCATCAGTAACAAACACCACAACTCGTCCAACGCCTCTGAGCACGCCTAACGGCTTTCTCACAAGATCTCTGAGCTGTCCCCCTCAGCCTTTTCCAGAACCCTCTACATTTTTGCACAATCCCCAACAAATTCTGGGGCCTCCACCTGTGGACGAATTCCCCTGCAGCTTATCTGGCACTCAAGATCACGAAAGTGGTGGGACAGAAATGGATTCTTATTTCACCCAAGTCATTGATTGAACTGTATAAACACCCATCTTAGCAAAATAAAACAACCCGGAGATTGTACTTAACAGAGATCTCATGAAACTGTGTGCCAGCTTTGATTGTGCCATGGCCTGATGATGATTTGATTTCCTACTCTTGGTTCTGAGTGCCAGCTTTCCTATCACCATTATTACTGTTATATTATATGAGAAAACGACTTGCAGATATTTGTACGCAGCGTTATTTTATAGCTAGCATCTCTTGTTGCGCCTGACATTGTCGATACAGTAATGATATTTTATGTCTCTGTCGACCCAATTTGTCGTATAAGTTTGCAGAGGAAAAGCCATGGAGCCCAGAATAAAAGGTTACTGCAATTACCTAGCTTGTATATTTCATGCTTATCTATGTACTAATTGGATTTGTATAGTCGAGGCTTCGTTGGGGTCGATCTCATATTCTCCAGGGAATTTCTTTAAGTGAAAAGCTGTGGGGTTTTGTAGTTTGAAGCTTTTGCTATAAATCATCCATGTAATTTGGTTTTTAGTGCAGAACGTCGACAGCTTTATTCATTTCTGTTTCCTGCTCAATCATGCGCAACAGATGTTTCCATCATACTCTTCATTGCTTTTTCAATTGTCCAGCAAAATAATTTTTATTTGGTATTGAGCTTTTTAGTTTTTTTTGGGTTGTGTATTTTAGTTTTTCTCATGAGGGTTGTGTGTCATCATAGAGATTAGGGGATTCGAGCTCTTGACCGCTTATGTGCAGATTAATTTTGAGGTAAAATTAAGTACTTTTATTTAAATAAAATAGTTTAAGATTAAAATTTCTTATTGTCAACGGGTCTGAATGGATGCCTCTTTTAGCTTTTGGCTATTTAAGGAAGAGAGGTTCAATTTAAGGCTTATGCTCAAAGGAAAAATAACTCTTTTTATATTTGAGATAGATGTATTTAATCTAGTTAGACATATCATTTCCACAATCGTTATTGTAATGTGCATGATTTTTTTTCAATTTAAATTGTGTATGTGCATTAAGATGATGAATACAAAGAGGATCTAAAGTAATCAATTTTCATCTAAAATCAGTTAAATTTGAATTTAGACGATCAATTTAAGACTAAGAGGGTCAAATCATTCCCTCACACAAAAGTGTTCTTGTTTTTTCAAAAAAACATAACATTGTGTCTAGTGTGCGGGTCAATTTTTTTGTTAGGTATTTTTTTTAAATAATTTTTCAAAATGGACGCATCGTAAAAATCAGTTACTTGTGTGTGTGAGTCACATAACATGCACGGAAATAATTGAAAATGCAATTTCTTTTAATGTGTAAATAATTAAGTGTAGAAAAATAATATGTAATTTATTTCAAATTTAGACAAATAGGTCAAAATTTATTAAAAAATGGTACACATATATCTTTGAGAACTATGAAAACATTGATAAAACAAATCAAATAAAAGTGGTGATATGAAACAAAATGTTTTTCAAATAAAGTTTGACTTTATACTTAGTTCGGACAAAAAGTACGTATTGCCATGGTAAAAACCAAATGCAAAATGTATATCTATTTATAAAATTAAAATATGAATATCTATTTAGAACAAATATTTATTTAATAGCAAAATGTAAAAAATATAAATAGAACAAATATATTTTATAATATACATATCATATATAATATAATATATTATAATGTTGGCAGTTGGTATTGTCTTTCTGTGCAAACCCTCCGCTTAGTGTATTTGAGAGATTGTGAGATGATATGGTCTCACTGAACTCTGTGATCTCAACCTTCTATTGATATGGCTATGAATATGTGAAAAGTTTGTTATAGGTTATATGTATATCATATGTGTTGATGCTCTGGTATTGGTATGTTGTTGAAGATAGAAGTGTGTGCTAGTGTTAGATGGTTGATAGTGATTGATGGCTGAGTATTCTCTTTTGTGTCCATGTCAACCTACCTAGTGTTGATGTCTGCACCATTGTGTTAAAGATGTGTTTGTTATATTGATGTCCATAGTTGGAATTGAGTGACGGTAACTTTGACATAATTTTATGATGATGACATTGTTAAGATGAGGATTAGAAGCATGACCATGATGAGATGAAAAATAGAAGTATGACTCTAGGATGGAGAGAAGTATGATGTTTTAATGAGAAATTAAGGTGTCTAGATCATTAAAGGATGTGTTTGCAGAAACATTCTTTGGTAGATGTTTGGAAGAATGCATTGCATTCCTCTATATTTATTGGTATGGTCATGTAGTTTGGAACATATAATGTATGCTATGTAGGATTATAGAGGACACAGAGAGGAGGGAGGGTGAATCAGTGTTCTTAAGAAAAAAATATTTTAGCTCAACTTTTAAAACAACGTATTAGAATTGCATATGTACATAAGTTCATAGTAGCGAAACATTGAAACTGAATGAAACATCACAATGTAAAGCACATACTTCTCAAGAAATAGCACAATGATTTCATCAATGGAAAATCCTCATGGGGAATAAAAACCACTAGAAAATTCCTCACTGGCTTAATCTACAAAATTATAATTTACAAAAGGCCTCACTGGTTGAATATACCTCACTGACTGAATATGCCTCGCTAACAACAATTCACCACAATGTTCAATGTATACAAAAATAGAGTTTCATCTCTATATCATTACATAGCGTTCCCTGTATATCTCATTATTTGAGATTCAGGAACAAAGGTTATGCAAATAATGTTACACAGAACTCTATTTAAGCAACATGATCATATTGTGCATATAAAGAGAACTATGCAACAATATAACCAGACTGGTTTTACAAAGTAATGTATAAACCCTCAAATGTAATATAACTATATTCAATGAAACTTTTCATACCCTGAAATAAAATGCCACTGTATTCATAGGAAATTTTCACAAATATAATCTGAAATAAACCCAAGCCCAACAAATCATATATGCCTCCTCCAAACTAAACCAACATTAACCAAAGACAAACAAAGCCATTTTTACTTTTCACAATACCCTTGAATCACTTCACATTGCAAGAAATAAAACCCTCAAGAATATCTCCTTCAAAACACAAAAACCTTTCTTTTCTTTCTTTTTCTATTCTCATAAACTTTATAATTCAGAAAATGAAAGAACCTTCCTATATACCAAACTGAGTAACCGAGAAAAATAACTGCCATAACTATTTTTCCAAAATGGTAACAACAAGTGAATATATTTATTATCAAGTTCACATTATTGATAATCAGACCATAATAACACTAGTACATTTGACCCCGTTTTTAGACCAGCATTTCCGACCAAGCATTAAAATTGTTTTGCTTGGTTGGATTATAGAAGGAAATTTTTGATTTTTCTAAATCCATGCCCGTGTTCATCAGAATTATGATGAACATGGGCATAACTTTAAAAAAAACTATATATCTATTCATTATATTTCTCCAATATAGAGCAGTAGACTTACGCGCAGACCACGAAGGGCACAAAACATGAAGGCTACAGAGGCTAGGGCACAAAATAATGAGGGATATTGTTTCTCCAATATAGAGCAGTAGTCTTACGCACAGACCACAGAGGGCAGGAGGGTTTGAGGCATTTAGCCTTTGATTAGCACAAGGTGAGAGACTTCCTTGGAAGAGCTGGGTTGTTGATGCGTGACGACACAGGTAAGTGCGCAAAGATGGGGGACCAAAAAGGGGGTATAAGATGGCACTTTTTTTTTTTTTTTTTCTGAAATCAATAAACTCTGAACTTCAACGAGAAATTGAGGATAGTTACACTCAAAATTTCAAAATGTGACAAAAACAAGAGTTGTTCTCCTCTGAATCTAGTTTTTTAACTACTAATTTGTTTTAGAAATGGTGGAGATTAAAACCCTCAAAAAGGGGGAGCACAAAAAGTGGTCCTATTTTTTGTGAAAAAAACATAACATAGGGTCTGGTGTGCTCCCCCTAAAATGTTAACTTTTTTATAGAAAAAATTTAATCGCTCCATTGAGAAATTAGCTAACACCACCTAGTTTATCCCAAATTTTTCTACTAATTTTTTGATGAAAGTATGTTTTTTTAAGATTTTTCGAAGTGGACACATCCTGAAAATGTGAAATTTATGTGTGCTCCCCCTAGAAATCATTGAAAACTAATCGAAAATAAAAACTTTTAAAAAAAAAAGTGTGTAGAATGGAGT
>MU223816.1:497967-520325 GCA_018584345.1 Thuja plicata | reverse complement strand
TCCCAAGACCCCTTAGGACACCTTACGACCCATTAGGAAGCCTAAGAGTACATCTTAGGAGTTGTAAGGTGTCTTAAGGGGTCCTAGCATCCATTAATGGATCCTATGAACCCTTATGACACCTTACGACCCATTAGGAAGCCTAAGACTACCTCTTAGGGGTCATAGGGGGTCTTATGGTGTCCTAAGACACAATAATATGTTCTATGACCCCTTGAGACCCATTAATGTGTGCTAAGAAACCTAAGATGTATTATTAGGGTTCCTAAGGGGTCGTAAGGTGTCTTAAGTGGTCCTAAGACCCATTAATAGGTCCTACGACCCCTTTTGACACCTTACGACCCATTAGGAAGCCTAAGAGTACATCTTAGGGTTTGTAAGGTGTCTTAAGGGGTCCTAGCATCTATTAATGGCTCCTACGAACCCTTATGACACCTTATGACCCATTAGGAAGCCTAAGATTACATCTTAAGGGCCGTAAGGGTCTTATGGTGTCCTAAGACACAGTAATATGTCCTATGACCCCTTAAGACCCATTAATGTGTACTATGAACCCTAAGATGTATTATTAAGGTTCCTAAGGGGTTGTAAGGTGTCTTCAGGGGTCCTAGGACCCATTAATGGGTCCTACAAGCCCTTATGACACCTTACAACCCATTGGGAAGCCTAAGAGTACATCTCAGGGGTTGTAAGTGATAAAAATAAATGTTTTCCATTAGTATGCAATGAGAAAACAAGTTGTTTAAACCATCGGTTACACTACACCAAAAGTCAGGTTTTCAGTTCAAACTGAAAATGCTAAGCAAGGAGAAAACCGACGACACAATTTTGGAGTGTAAACCAAAAGTGCAAACCGAAGATGATAAAGTGGAACTTGACTGGAGTAAACTGATAGAGGAAATTGATGAGCAGAACATAGTGCAAACTGAGAGAATGAAAACATAGCAACCCAACAGAGAATTCAACCAAGGAACACTGAAAGACAGTCAAACTGATTTCAGAGCAAACCGAGCATCCGACACCGAAAGTCAGTTACATCCCCAAAAAAGTGGATCTGACTTCCACGTCAAATAAAATAGATATATTCTATTTAGATAGTCTTGATTTGTTTTAAAACCATTACGTAAGGGACAAACAACATTATTGTAATTGTTTCAATCAATCTAACTGAGTAAGAACATGCATACTAGGAGATCAAGGTCAAGTTGTAAACCTTTGATCATAGAGTTAGTTTTGTTATACATGAAACTTAATTAGGTCAATCTATCTTATAAATAGATGTTGTAATCATTCTTTATCATGGATGAGAGGATGAATGTATCCAACAAGCACATCTATGGATCAGACTGAAAGTTTCAAGAAGCAGAACAACAAAAGATGAAATTGGTTATCAAGAACCAAGAACAGAGGCTACCAAGCAACAAAGGTATTAATCAATCACACTAGGTGATACATTTATACTTGTGAATTGTAATGGATCTGTAATCGACAATAGTTAGATTGAATACACTAAGGTTAATGAGTATTTTTGTATGCATTCTAACAAGTGTAGCAAATAGAAGAAATCCTTTCAAGGAAGGTGGATTTAACAATCCTATTGTAAACCTCTTAACCGAGTGCACACTAAATAATGTTGCTAAAGCTCTTAACATAGTAGACCTTAACAAGTCTCCACATAATACTCCTAATAGGGTAGATCATCAGAAGTGATTGAATTGTAAGCCTTAACCAGCCCCTTCCAATCTGCAGATAGTGAAGTTTTTGTGGGTGCCATCCCCACCGCAGTTTTTACCTTCTAATAGGGGTTTTTTGCATTACCATATCTTTTATTATGATTCAATTAATTTCATGAATGTTTACATGTTTGATTAAGTTAAATAATTCATATATCTTACATAAAGATAGTATAGAAAAGATGGTTGGTTATACAATTGATTACACAATGGATAAAGGTTAAAAGAGATAAAAGTTTTTGAGGTACTGATTCAACCTTCCCCTCGTAGTACACACTTCCTATTATTTCCAACAATTGGTATCAGAGCTAGAACTCTTATTTGGAAAGCTTAAAGACTTAAGAGAAAAGATCATACAATGGAGAAGTACATACTTGACAAAAGTATTGAGAATCAGAAGCTAGAAATTCAGATATTCTATGACTAGTATAAAGAAGCTAGAATCAAGAAGAGACAACTGTTAGATGAAATAAATATTATGACATCTAGCTGTAATGAAACAGATTACCATGAAGAAGAGATACCAGATCTATTTGAGTCTTTAGGATCAACTACATCAGAGGAAAGCATCACAAGCTTAAATGAAATCAATCAACATCTGGATGGACAAGTGAAATCTCTGCAAATCAGTCAAGAGACATAGATGGTAAGAATGATTGATGTCATGAACAATGCTAGACAAGCTGAGCAAGAGAGAACACTAGCTATTGATGATAGAAGGAATATTACTGAAAAGCTACAAGAGAAAGATTCTGAAATACAAAGACTTACAGAACATCACCATGAGATTACAAATTAGATTATTCTTATGAGTCAAGAGGCAAACATAATGAATGTTGAACTCATTGAAAGAATAGGAGCTATCGGTGAGCTAAGGGGAGAAAATGAAAAGCTGAAATAAGAAGTAAGAATTCAGCAACAACATAATGAGATAATCAAAAGAGATTAAGAAAGAAATAAAAGAATGGATGATTTTCTTGATGGACAAAGGAGAGCCAACAACAACACCAGACTAGGCTATACCGAGAATGGAGAATCACCTAACCGAGTTGATCCAAAGAATGTATATACAAATCCAAGACCAAGAAAGCTGACATGCAATCACTATGGAAAGCAAGGCCACACAACAAATGTCTGCATGAGAAAAATGAAAGGTATTCCTAAATCCACATCTTCATTCATAGGAATCTATTATAAATGTAACAAGAAAGGACATAAAGCATATGAATATAAATCTGAGATGAAACAACCAAAGAAGGAAACCTACATGGACAAATACTGTGCTACTTGCAAAATGCATGGACACCCAACTCTTGAATGCTGGAAGAAGAAAAAGTAAGCACTGAAGCCTAAAGGTCAAGAATATGCCTACCAACCAAAAATAGTCGGTAACCAGTATGTATGCGATTACAACACATGGGAAAATTGTACAACATGTGGAAGATTTGGTCACATTACTGCAAACTGTATGAGACAATGGACAAGAAAGTCTAGAGAGTGGAAAAACCCTGGAATGACATGTTTACACTGTCATAAAGTTGGTCATCTCAAGAAAGACTGCAAAGACCGAATGACAGAGACCAACACCTTTGCCAATTGAAACACCATTGAAGACATTAGGAAGATGAGAAAAAAAATGTGGAGGAAAGCGAAAAGCACTAATGAAGATGGACCGAGCAATGCAAATGGAGACACCTTATCCAATAGATCTGGTGACATCACCACCCCACCTAAGCAGAACAAGTAAGTATGGAACTACATTATACCAAGTTATATTTTGCATCATTTCCATTATACATAGTTGAAATGCCAAATTAGCATGATTATAGATGCACTATGGTATTAATTGTTAAATTTTGCGAAAACTATTTCATCGGTCAATACATACCAAAATGCATCGGTATACATTTAAAGCTGAATTGCCTATACTTACCAAAAATCATCGGTTAACATGTAAAAGCTAAAGTTGGTAAGTGTAAACCGAGATCTGTCAGTAATCATGTGAGTTGATAAAGTTGTCTTTGCCATACACCGAAACCCGTCAGTAAAAAGAAAGTTAAACAACTGCCCGAAGCATCACGTTGTCACCAAAAGAGAAGTTAGTGTTTCACCCGACGAATCCGTCTTTACACACCCAGGAGTGCTTGAGCATTAATGAATTGAATTAGGGAAAAGTCTATAAATAAATGATACAAGGGTTTCATTATTCACCAAGTGATTAGAACGAAGAGACCAAAGTGAAACCAGAGCTAGAAGCAACAACATTACAGAGTGACTCCAGCCTGATTCAAAGCACTCCATGTAGATCATGTACAACTACATAGGTTAAAGTAAGTACCAACCATAAATTGAAAACTCTATTTATCATTTGCAGAAAGCCCTAATTTCAAGAAACAATGGAGACCACATCAAGAACCACTAAGCTGAAGAGTGTTAAGAAGAACAAGATCAATCTTATCAAGAAAAACACCTGTGAGGAACCAAATTATAAGATATGCCCAAAAATTACCTCACAACCTGACAATGCTGGAACATTCTTAAGAATACCAGCTAGGGTTTTCTTGTCAAAGATGTGCGAGCATACATACGCTACAAGATTGTAGAGATTGGTGATCTAGAAGTTGAGCAAGCTTTCAAGAAGCTATGAAAAGATGATGGCACTATCAAAGAAGAACACAAGCACATCGAAGTTAAAGGGCTCACAAATTCCCTATGGTTCCCAAAGGAATTCAAGACCTTATGGATTCAGTTAGTACTAAGCAGGATCCACGATCAAAAGATATGGTTGGATGAGCTTAAACCGATAATACAAGATTTTATACATGTTGTCACTGGTTATCCAATAACTGATAAGGTAAAGGCATTAAAGCACCCGCCTAAAGCTGACATTGAGAAGAAAACATGAGCTAAATGTGATGGAAGAGGAATTAAGGTATTCGCCATTACCGATGATAAACTAAAATTTGGAGCATGTGTCTTAGGATACAAGTTCTTCCAGGCTAGCAGGATGAACATCATTGCATCCGGAGCAGTGGATACAGCCTACAAGATAGTCAAGAAGGGAACTCTGTTGGATCTGTCAAAACTTCTACTCAAGCATCTAGAAGAGAACTTAAAGACAATCAGAAATGCAAAGTCAAATTCATGTAAGTTTCATTCACTTATAATGTGCATATTCTTCTACTTCCAAGAATCTTTTCCATCAATAGAAAATGTGCAATGGGACACAACAAGACCACTGACCATTTAGATTAGTGAGTTTATAAAATCACTAGGAGATAATTTTGAGTCAGTAATGGATGAATACTTTGTTGGATTGAAGGAGAGAATGAAAAAGAGAGTAAGGATCCCCAAATAGTTAATTAAAAAATTCAAGACTAATATATGTTTGATGGTAGACACTGACTTTACATACATTAAGCCAGCTGTACCGAGGACATCATGGCTATCTCCACTTGACTATGAAGTGAAAATAGATCAAGCATCTAATGCAATTGATGCATTAATAAATGAGCCATTAGATAAAACACAACCCAGGTTTGGTACTTATGAAGAAGCCAAAGAAAGAATCAAAACTGGCTTGGTTGTAAAGAAGATAGACATGAAGAAAAATAATATGGTCAAGAACTTAAAGAAAAGACCGTCGGTTACAAAATAAGAAACTAAAAAGAAAGAAGAAACTGAAGGACAGTCACCCATCGGTGAAGCTGAGAAGGAGAGTGATGTAGATTCTACAGAGTCAGATACACCATTACCTCCACCAGCTAAGAATCCTAGGACTACAGCTGCAATAAGGAAATGAGTCAAACAACAAAAAACACAACTCCTTCACCTATAAAGAAGTGAGGACATATGAAAGGAAACCTCAAACATAGAAAAAGGGTCCTACAAAAAGAAGAAAGTTCATCAGAACTAAGGAGGACATAGAGGACACTGAACAAGATGAAGTTGTTCAAAAGGAAAAGGATAAGATTCTTGAAACTATTGATCAAGTATGTTCCTCAATCATCAAATCAGGTACAGTCAATGATAGAAAGATCAAGAAATGACTAACATTGGATCCCTTGGATCAAAATAAGATTGAGGAGGCAATCATCAAAATGATGTGCATATTCAAATACATCCTAGTACAATTGGTAGATAAAATGCCAAAAGAACTTCAAGATAGGTTATCGACAAGATGGACATTTGCCTTGCACTCTAAGAAAGAGATTAGGGAAAGAGCCCTAGTATCTGTCATGCCTCCCAAATAAAAAATGGAGGAGATCAAAGAAATGATGAAAATTCACTCCAAACGGTTCTCACTAAAGTTTAGAGCCTACAAAGTGCTTCAAGGACACCTACTGGAGATAGACAAAAAGAGTGAAGCTGAATGGAGAAAGATACTTTATATTCCTAAAAAGGATACAAGTCTCAAGCCACAAATTGCTCTTACCGAAACAAAGGATGATCAGGCTACACAGAGCATTGAACATATCACTATCAATGATGAAGATGTCAGAACAATAGAATTGGACAAAGAAGAATTGGACACTACAGGCAACAAGAATATGGATGTTGCAGATGAGACATGGTCAGACACTATAGTAGATAATACTGTTATGGACATCACCAATGATCCTGCAGATGAAATTCAGAAAGATGAAGATGTCACTTTTGTCAAAGACCAAACCAACAAACAGGACACTATAGTTGATGCTACACAAGTACACATACCAGGCCAAATTACATTATTGATTCAAGCAATCAATATTATCTCATAGAAGGAGAAGACCCCCGAACCTGATGCAAGCATACTCGAGGACAAGGGTAATGATGAGAAAAAAGATACATCTGAAGAAAAGAAGGATACAACTGATGAACAAAATGTCATCGATGGAGATACCACCGAGAAAGATGCACTGATGAAAGATGTTGATGAAGTGCACAAAGAGACAAATGAGGAAGTAAAGACAGTTGATACCATGCCAAAGAAAACAAAAGGCGAAGCTGCAGAAACACCAAAGGTTGACAAGGAGACGTCCTTAGACAACCGACAGGAAAACACTGAGCAACAAGAGAGAGGTACAACACCTCAAAAGCCGTCAAGTAGCACATCAGACCAAGCAAAGAAGCTGGCTATGGTTCTACATAGAGGTGGATCACAAAAGAAGAAGAAGAAAACAAAGAAGAACAAGTTGGAAGTCACACTAGATGAGATTATTGAAATACCAAAATGTGACCCAAATACATTAGATTTTGAATCTCTCCAAGAATATGGAGACATCTATCAAATGAAAGCTTTGCAAGAGAAGCCTAAGAAACAACACTAAGACTCATTGGTACTGGAGAACACAAGGGAAATCTTGATTCAGATTGTTCCTGACATAGATGTTGATCACAATGCCCCCATACTAGATCAACTTGCCATCCTAACCGAAGCCATCACAACACAGAATGTTGATGCAAAAAAGGCAATTAAGGAGCGAGAAGAGCAAAAATTGTAATATAAATTGACAAAAAAGATCAGCCAAGAAGTGGTAGATAATAAGGTAAAGATTTTAGAGTTATTAGATGAATTAGATCCAATCATAACTGAAGTTGTTTCTCTAATCCAAAAGCTATGCACTTAAGAAAATTTTACAAAAGATAACAATGACAAGATTGCAAATATCGAATCTGATCTAATTGCAAGTGCACAAAGTCTAACCACCGATGGAAATGCAATCAAATTGCATTATGAGAAGATCGTTGAGATAAAAAGGTTAAGACAAGAACTTTGGGAAGTAGAATCATAGCTCATAGAGGAGGTTACCGAGATACAGTCTATACTATTACCGAGCCTCACATTTCTGCAAACACAGCTAATTTTAGCAAGGCAAGTTATTGCCACCCTTGAGATGTCTGTAGTAGACAACATCTATGACATGCATGCACGGATCACATTAGAGCATACGGCTCTTGAACATCTCAAGGAGAAATGGGAGAAGATGATGGAGGAAATGAAATCCTCACACTCTCATATTTTTCATAAGCTATAGGTATACACCTTTGCCCTTACTATAAAAAAAGGGGGAAAATGAAATATGTACAGGGACAGAGTATACAGTAAAAAAGGGGGAAAGGAAAAGAAAAAGGATAATATAACACAAAGGGAAAAGGAAAGAGATAGTATAAAGACAAGTGTACATACACTATACTATACTGACATATGCATAGGGGGAGTCATGAAATGACTAAGGCAATATACAAGGTGTTCATACTATAAATTTTGGTAGTATTTTGCACATATTAGTTTTTGATACTAATGTCAAAGGGGGAGATTGATAAACATAAAGTTATTCCATTAGTATGCAATGAGAAAACAAGTTTTTTAAACCATCAGTTACACTACACCAAAAGTTAGGTTTTCAGTTCAAACTGAAAATGCTAAGCAAGGAGAAAACTGACGACACAATTTTACAGTGTAAATTGAAAGTACAAATTGAAGATGATAAAGTGGAACGCGACATGAGTAAACTGACAGAGGAACCTGACAAGCAGAACATAGTGCAAACCAAGAGAAAAAAAATAGAGAAACCTGACAGATAGTTCAACCAAGGATCACTGAAAGACAGTCAAACTGATTGAAGAGCAAACCGAGCATCAGACACCAAAAGTTAGTTACATCCCAAAAAAAGTGGATCTGAATTCCACGTCAGATAAAATAGATATATTCTATTTATAGAGTCTTGATTTTTTTTAAAACCATTATGTAAGGGACACACAACATTATTGTAATTGTTTCAATTAGTCTAACTGATTAAGAACATGCAGACTAGGAGATCAAGGTCAAGTTGTAAACCTTTGATCATAGAGTTAGTTTTGTTATACGTGAAACTTAATTAGGTCAATCTATCTTATAAATAGATTTTGTAATAATTATTTATCATGGATGAGATGATGAGTGTAGCCAACGAGCACATCTATAGATCAGACTGGAAGTTTCAAGAAGCATAACAACAAAAGATGAAATTGGTTATCAAGAATAAAGAACAGAGGCTACTGAGCAACGAAGGTATTAATCAATCACACTAGGTGATACATTTATACATGTGAATTGTAATGGATATATAATCATCAATAGTTAGATTGCATACACTTAGGTCAATGAGTATTTTTGTCTACATTCTAACAAGTGTAGCAAATAGAAGAAATCCTTTCAAGGAAGGTGGATTTAAAAATCCTATAATAAATCTCTTAACCGAGTGCACACTAAACATTGTTGCTAAAGATATTAATAGAGTATACCTTAACAAGTCTCCACATAATACTCCTAACAAGGTAGATCATCAGAAGGGATAAAATTGTAAGCCTTAACTGACCCCTTCCAATCTGCACATAGTGAAGTTTTTGTGGGTGCCATCCCCACCGCAGTTTTTACCTTCTAACAGGGGTTTTCTATGTTACCATATCTTGTGTTATGAGTCAATTAATTTCATGAATGTTTCTAAATGTTTACATGTTTGATTAAGTTAAATAATTGATATATCTTACATAAAGATAGTATAAAATAGATAGTTAGTTATACAATTGATTACACAATGGATAAAGGTTAAAAAAGAGAAAATTTTTTGAGGTACTGATTCACCCCTCCCCTCTCAATACACACTTCCCATTATTTCCAATAGTAATGTGTCTTAGGACCCATTAATGGGTTCTACAACCCCTTGTGACACCTTATGACCCATTAGGAAGGCTAAGAGTACTTCTTAGGGGTCGTAAGGTGTCTTAAGGGGTCGTAGGACCCATTAATGGGTCCTACAACCCCTTATGACACCTTATGACCCATTAGGAAGCCTAAGAGTACATATTAGGGGTTGTAAGGTGTCTTAAGGGGTCCTAAGACCCATTAATGGGTTCTACGACCCCTTATGACATGTTACAACCCATTAGCAAGCCTAAAGGTACATCTTAATGGTCATAAGGTGTCTTAAGGGATCTTAGGACCCATTAATGGGTCCTATGACACCTCATGACATGTTACGACCCATTAGGAAGCCTAAGAGTACATATTAGTGATCATAAGGTGTCTTAAGGGGTCCTAGGACCCATTAATGGCTCCTATGACCCCTTATGACACCTTACAACCCATTAAGAAGCCTAAGAGTATATCTTAGGGGTCGTAAGGTGTCTTAAGGGGTTGTAGGACCCATTAATGACTCCTACAACTCCTTATGTACCCATAAAACCCTTAGGAAGCCTAAGAGTACATCTTTAGGGTCATAAGGTGTCTTAAGGTGTTTTAGGACCCATTAGTGGGTCATATAATCCCTACCTTCTTTTGGAAAGGTTCATATTTGAGCCCTAATTGGTTAGCTACCTTCTTGGGAATGATTGAACTAGTAGCCCCACTATCTACCATACAATTATGTATTAAAGAATTTCCAATAATTAATGATACATAAAAGGGAGGTGGTTTTTAGTTCCTACCTTGAATTACATCTGCTTTGGTGTTGCTTCTTGGAACTTTCTTCTCTTGATCAAGGTTGACCAATACTGGCTTAGCAACATCATTTTTGGGATGTTGAGGGATTTCTACTTCACCCATAGCTTCCTTCAAGATCTTAGGCTTCCCTAGAATAGCCAAGGAGTCCCACACAGACATAGTCACATTCATCTTCTTCATATTGTCTACAATATTGAAGGGCACTGATGTGTGCACTCTTTGGTGTGCTTTCACTGTTGTGGGCTCGACCTCCTTGGGAGATTGACTCTCCTTATCTAGCATGGCAGGAGGTCTCTTTAGTATTGCAGGAATAGATGGATGTGATGACTCTGCAGATGTATTAGCTCTTCCTCCATCTTCTTCTCACTCCATGTCTTGAGCTCTTCTCTTAGACTGAGTGTTGGCTGCAATTGGAGATTCACCGTTCACTCCATTAAAATATTTCTATTCCCAACTAAAGGGAGAAGTCTCATCAGATTGTATATCTTGCTGGGGTATTGAACCACTAGAAGATGCTTATGGTTGGGTGTTTAAGGCATTTTGTGCCATGAGTGCTTGATTCATCCACCCATTTGAGCACATAGCTTGGTTGTGAGGTTGGTTGCAAGGAAATCACCATTCATTTTATGAGGCTAAATTTTTTTGACTTGGAACCATCTCCATAGCTGGATTTATAGATTTAAGAGGTGTGGGATTATAAGGTTGGAATGGCCTCTTACTGTAGTTCTTACTTTGACCTTGGTAAATCCATTGATATGGTGGTCTACTTTGCTGATAGGATTGTCCCTGATTTTGATATTATTGGTTAGGACCTTGATTTTGTTGTTGAAAGGGTGGTCTAGTTCCTTGATTCTATTTTTAATACTAGTCAACTCATTACTCATGGTCTGTAATAACTTCTTCATTTCTTGTTGATTGCTTCTTAATTCAGCCAGCTCTTGGGAAGAGCCTGCTTTGGATTCCTTGTAGCTAGTACTAGATTGAGGGTGCTATCACAGTGGGTATGGGAGTGTATGGGGGGATTCTCAAGGGCATGTTGGGTTGAATATCTAGGAATATAGGAATGGGTGGCCTTGGGGCTATCATACCAGCCTAGATCAAACAATTTTTTGCTTTGAGAGCTATGTCAAAAACTTGAGGTAATGAAGTACCTCCCATGAATTGGATCATAACAAATATGTTGCTATTCAAACTTTTCAAGAAATATAGAAAATGATGATTTTCTGAAGGCCTCACAGAAATATGAATCCTATTCCATGTCTTGAGAAATCTATTGTTAAAGTCTATCATCTGCTCTTGAGAAGCTCTCTTTATAGTTGTGAGTTACTCGACCAGGGATAGATGGTCTGATTTATCCTCAAAATATTTGCTAAGGGATTCTCCTAGTCTATCCCAAGAATCAATAGAGCCCACTACAAGAGTTCTAAAGCACTGTAGGGATTTTCCTTTAAAAGAAGCTGTCAACAACTTAGTAGCCACATCTTCTTTAGTGATATGATGAACATTACAAATTGTGGCCACATATCTTATGTACTCACCAACTGTTGTCTGGCTCTCACCTGTGAAATCATGCAAACTCTTTAGTGCTGCTAAGGGCACATCATGGTGTTGAGAAAAATTCAATGGACTCCCTTGATTAAATGGTACAAATGAAAACTGTCTTGCCATTGCAGGAACTATGATTTTTTGAATAGCAACTATATGGGTTGTATTTGAACCAGGGATTGGAGATGAATCTTCTAGAAATTCTCTATTTAAAGACCTTCCCCTCCTTCTAAAATGGAAAAGAAAGGGTCTTTCCTTAGAAATAGGTGGTGTAGACTGTACTCTCCTTATAGGGGATGTCCTTTCAGATGATCTCCCTTTTCTTCTTTTTGGAGGCATCTGCAAGAACTCAAAGGGATTTGAACTCCTTGTTTCTATCCTTCTCATAAACTTGAATAGGACTGGATCTTTTTTTTCTTTATACCAGGGTATATGGAGGATCATGGTATGCCAAACTAGGCCTTAAGTGGCAATGAAAATTTAGAAAATCAGGTTTAGGAAAATTAACATAAAAATTTGGACAAGTTATCAATCTTATATCAAAAATATGTAAGAAGAGAATATGTAGAAAATTGAATCTAGTTTCTAAGCTATTATCCCTTCTTTAAAAAAAATATTCTATATGGTGAAATTTCAAATTTCAATGCAGTAGTATGAAAATTTCAGGAAAAAGATAAGAAGAAGGTGTATGTCTGACCACCTTAAACACAATCAAATGATAATATTTTTTTACAAGATTCTGGATATAAGTAGTGGACTCATGTTCAGATGTGACAAATATTATTTTATAATTTTTTTTGTAGTAAATAATTAATTAGAATTTTTCTACTACAACTTTTCCAGAATATAAAAAATCTCATGTCTAACCATCTTAACTTTGTCTAAAATTCATCAAATTGATTTTTTTTCAGTTTTTAATTGTAGTAGGAAGAGAATAGAATGTGAATCATGTTTTGGATTTCACAAATGTTATACCGTTTGAAAGTAATAGCTATTTTTCAATCAGTCTATGAATCAGGACTGAAAAGATAAGAAGTAGGCGTATGTTTGACCACCTTAGACACAATCAAATGATAATATGTTTTTACTAGATTCTAGATATAAGTAGTAAATTAATGTCCAGTTGTGACGCATATTTTTTTGTAATTTTTTTCCAAGTAAATAATTAATTATGATTTTGCTTCTACAACTTTTCTAGAATATAAAAACTCTCATGTCTGACCACCTTAACTTTGTCTAAACTTTATCAAATTGAATTTTTTTTTGTTTTTTTCTTGTAGTAGGTGAAGCATAGAATGTGACACATCTTTCAGATTTAAAAAATGATATACCATTTGAAAGTTATAGTTATTTTTCAATCAGTGTACCATTCAGGACTTCTTTTTCACATCGCCACTTTTTGGCATACCATGATCTTGCACATACCCACCAATGGAGTCACTAGATATGCTTTGAAGAGAAACCTCTTTAGGTTAGTACTATATAATCAACACATCAGAGATGACATAGTCTTGAAGAATGAAGTTCTTTTTTAGTCCCACCGGGCCTGCCAGAATTGTTATACACTAAATTTTGCACCCTGCTAAGCACTTGAGCCTAAAAATCTAGTATAACATGGGAATCACTTCTAGGTTGTGGGGCCTCTTCTAATTGAAGTGAAGCCTCTGGATTCTACGCTGGTTCCTCTTGGATAATCACCTTGTTTTATCTTAAACATGAATGTAAACTTGGAAGGAAAAGGGATAAAAGGAGAACTGAAGGGAAATGACTGAAAAGAAAATTTAACCTACTAGGTGATGCACCGAAGGTAACTTGAATCATAATGCAATGACCAAAATCAACATGAAATCTTGAATCCAACATAACACAACTTCCTAAATAGGCTTGCATAAATATTTCATAGAGAGTTCTAAAATGAAAAGAGGCTATTCAAGGAAAAATAAGATTTCACAAACAATAGCATATTCAATGTAATAGACATAGACTATGACCTAAAAACAAACATCCACTCCAGCAAATAGGTACTGGAATGAGACAAGGTAATAAGGGATGAACAAAATCCACAAGATTACTTAAATCAAATCACCCACAGTAGTGCACAAAGATGCAGAAAGAAAGAAGGCTCAAGAACTCCAAGATCTCTCTAATATTAGCCACTATATTATGCTTATGAAAGAATCCCAAAATGAATGAAAACCTGAGGGTAGGAAAAATACCACAAAAAGTCCTACATAAGCCTTAGAAGAATAAGAATTACAGACACATGAAAAGCTTGAGGACAGAGAAAATGTCACCTAAAACTTCTTACATAATCCAAAAAAACCCCTTTACAAAAGAACAAAAATGACTTATATACAACCTCCCCTAGAACACAAGCTCACAAGTCAATCCATCTGATTAGTTAGGGAAGAATTAGGGTTACAATAGATATTTAATAAACAATACAGAAACCCTAAACTAGTTAAGTCTCTTCATCAATGCACTCGGGAAAATATCTCAGGAGATCAGATATGCCTTTGAAAATATCTCCCATATCGCCATAATTAAAACATAATAAGAAGCAAACTCATCTACCCTATCAGAGACATTGTCTTTATCGCCATCACCTTGAGCCTCTAAAATCAGATTTGAATATTTGAATAGTTGTTAATAAACTGTCATAGGTGGCGCATAAATTCTCATCAATAGCTCAGAAAAAGACTTGGTTTCCTGTTTAAAACACATCCGTGGATCTCCTTTTACCTTTACCCAGGTATCATACCTTAAATTTGATCGAGCCATGTGGAACCTTATCATAATTCCTTGAGCATTATGTACCTTCATCTTAGCCTTCAAGGATTCACGCCAGCCGCAAGATCTTTTCCACTCTTTGACTCTGCCTCTTAACCTACCTTTAACCCTAATCTCTGAAATACTTTACGTATCCAAGTCGCTAGATCATTTGGTTAACCCTGAGTTTGTTGCGAGACTTAATCCACAACACACAATCAAATCACGATCAATGGTTCAAAACTAAACCTAACTTTAACTTTACTATAACTCTGATTCATTTTCAGATTCAACGACTGAAAGAAACTCTAAGTCACTAGATGAAAAGCTAAGCCAAGGGTTTATTCTAAGATCTCACACCATCCATAGGATCATACTTGCATTGACGATCTGCACATAATCTCTTGATCTTTGTTGACTTTTGACTTTGTCTCAAGACCTAGCACAAGCCGCACATCTTGGATGAGATTGATGATCCTCATGTAATCTCTGAATCCTTTCCTTAACTTTGTTTCTATCTGGAGATCAAGTGAATAAAAGGAAAAACCAAACTAGTCCTTAACTCTGAGTTTATCTAGAGATTACGAGATAGACTGAGTCGCTGAATCTCCCAATGTTCTAACTAACTCTGGTTTCATCATGAGACTTAACGCACAACACAGTCAAAACAAGATCAACAACCTACGTTAAGTCTCTGAATATATTTCATGGCATAAGATTTTAATTGAAAAATTAGGAGATAGTTGTCCGATAAAAAATGCATCCATGGCCTGCGCTTAATGTCCAGATCATAGAAGCATATTCCTTTTCCTTTTGAGATCAGGAGACAAAGGGCCAAGCTAAGTCACTGAATGAGATGAAATATTCCTCCAGATGGTGAGATTAATAGATAACAAAGGAAATATTAATGCACACATGACATATAAGAACACTTAAGTCACCTGAAAAAGGAACTCAAAAATTGAAGAAGTCATGAACGAGCTAGGGTTTTAACATGAATTTCAAAGGGTTTTTTGTATTTAGGTCCTCCAAGACATGAACTAGGGTCTAAAATGAGACCAAGAAATATGCAGAGGATAAGATAAAGACCAAGAATCATGCCAAATTCATACAAGGTGGGATCTACCCTTGTGGGAGCCTCATTTACTCCACTTGTAGCCAAAATTGATAGGATGAGAAATTTGGGTAACAGTTATCACTAATCTAATAATATCATCAAATTTCACTTGGATCTGCTATATGGTATTGATAGTCACTACCTTTGAGAATCTAGTTCACTATTGAGGATGGTCATACTTTGACAAAATAGCTACCAAACTCTCCTAAATAGTCATCAAATTTATTGAATCACTACATATCTGAGTCAAATCCTCATGATAGTGAAGGCTTCATTAAGACACTAAAAATCTTTGCTTGAAACAGTAATTAGATCTTCATCAACCAATCAAGACATCTTTGTAATAATAAACGAAGTCTATGCTACAATCATTTCACATTTGGAGGAATCACTGTTAGCACTTTTTCTTGTAGAATCAATTAAAATAGCAATAAATGCCTGACCCTTAATTCCCAATTTAGATTCATACATGAACAAGGATAATTAAAAAGGATACAATCCTTCTTCACTTTGAGCTCCACAAACTCAGGTGGGTGTACCTATTTTCAGATTCAGTAAGTGACTTAGATTCTAGCAGTGGATCAAGGATTCATGATCCTTCTTCTTTTTAAGTTCTTAGAACTAGGAAGGATAACCTATTGATTCTCTCTCTAAGGAATCTTCAAAATGAATTGTACTTCTCAATACAATTAGCTAAGCATCCACATATCTTGACAACAGAAAGTAAAGATTTCCAATATTTGATTGGTTGATGATAATACTACTATTCAGAACTTGACCAGTGCCTAACTCCGGGCCATAGAGTCACAATGAAAACATACATTCATCAAAGATAATTAATCTAACACAAAAAGATCTCAAATAATATGCCTTGCAGACTATCCTCTCACTCTCATATCCCTGTATCAAATTCTTGCACAAACCCTGACCCCTTGGAACTATTAGTAAGATTTAAACCATCCTTGATAACAACTTACTAATAACAACACAATTACCTTGCAAATGATACATTTAACATGCCTTACACATTAAACATACAAAAGCTGAATAAAATGCAAGAAGACATCAACAATTTGAGACTGGAAATTCCATTGTATTTTATTAATAATCTTCTGATTTAAATACATTTAGACTGTCTATAAAATTGAAAAACTAGACACCATTCAAAAGCTTGCTTTGCAGTTTTGATTTTTACCATCCCCTTACAATATAATACCACTTGCTATTTATATATAGCCTTATTCATCTTGGAATCCTTTTATAAAATAAGGATGCAACAAGCTTTGGATGACTAAGCTATAGGAAAAAATTTATACTTCTCAGATAAGACAAAATATCAGGCGAAGAGAATAACCACTCTTTGTTACAAGTTACATAAATTTTGTCTCATGACCACCTGAATGCTTGCAACTACCTTGAAGTTTTTAGGTACTCATCATCTAGGATTTTTTATCTTCATTAATGCAGAATCTTGTATTTGCCTTTGTTCAAACCACTAGGCATCACTGGTGCTCATTGTCACTCGTATAGTACTACTTTATGTTATTGGGGTGACTATACCATATTTGCTAACCTAGGTGGTAAACACCTCATCACTCGGCCAAATGAAGCTGAGAACCTCATCATCTTGGCTGATGAACTCTTCCCAATCAACAATGGCCTTCTCAATCTCTGATTCCCAAGATTCAAAAAATTCCCTGGCCTTGTTGATAATGTGAATGGTTAATACAAACCAGCCTGTGTTTTCCAATGTGATAATGCTGTTTGTTCTATTGGTTAATGCTTCATTCAATTGCCTTAGCCAAAGGTCTTCATTTTTTATGTCTCCATCCTTCTTGAGCATGTTTGGGAACATATCATACCTATCTCTAGAGATTTCTCCTCTCAAGGTCTCTATCTTTTTGATGAGCACATTCTTCTTGGTGTCCAGGTCAGTCATCAATTTAAGGAGTTTATAAGTTCTTGTCAAGATGATGTCAATATTATTCTGCTCCTTTGAGATGGAGTAGATTGAATTTACATGGGCTTTCTTCCCTTTCTAGCTGTCAATTATCAAGCCCCAATGCTCTTTATCTTCATCATGCTTGTTTATTTTGCTGACAATCTTCTTTCCCATCAAATAGAGATTAGCGAGATTGATTTCACCAGCACACCTCTTGAGGTTAAAGTATATCTTATCAGAATGCCTCTTCTTCACCAATTCTTCAGCTTCTTTATATATAGGGGATTCGTCAAGATCCTTTTTTTCCTCTTCTTCCAACCTTGATCTTTCAGTGATCAACCTATTCTTTTCAGCCTCTAACTCTGCTTTCTTAGCATCAATGATTTCTTGGGTAGTAGGGCTTACTAGTGTAGGGGATGGGGGGTAAGTCACAAATGGGCTAGATGAAGAAGGTTGATATGGGTCCTGGGTTAATATTCTTTGGGGAATGAATTGACCAGATTGTTTTCCTTCCAAGAAAGCAATTCTTTTATCCTTTTCTAAAGATTTCACCTTTTCCTAGTTATAAGCCCCCAAAACTATTTCGAACTTCTCATTCAAATTACTGAGCTCATCTTCTAGTTTCTTGGGTACATTGAGTGAAAACTTGGCAGTTTCCAAAGTCATATTTTCTTCTTCCAAAGCCCCTATTTCTGTAACTCTTCTTACAAAGAGATTACTTGAATGTTCAGAGTGATCCTCTTTGCCAACTCTTTTAATTTCTTTGTTTTCTATGGACCACATCACAAGTGCTGCATGATCTTCACTAAATTTGACATCGATTGATTCCTCTCCAGCTTGCCTTGGCTTAGGTTCTTTTCTCACTGCATAAAAAATGATTGCATCAGGAAGATCCCACTAAGGTAAAATAATGACCCCTTCCTTTTGTACCAGTGTTCTGCCCTCTTCAGGGGTAATTTATCCAAACTTGGCTTTCATATTCTATTTTATTTCTATTTCAATTTCATCCCTACTCTTATCTGGATGAGCATCTTGCATCTTTTTACATGCTTCCTTGAATTCATTAATATGAATTCTCTACATAAATTAAATAAAAGCTCTAGTTTTTACAAATTTGTCATCAGCGAGGAATTCATCACTGGCTTGCTTGGTGATAGGATCCAGTTTTTTTCTTGCAAACTCAGACACAGTTAAATCCAATGTTGGTTTTTTAGGATCCTCAGGTACTCCTTCTTGCAATTCTTGGGCTGTGATAAAGACATGCCCTGTATCTCCCAATTTTACTAATTGTTCTACCACACTTTTACATCCATGTGCAGTGGAGAATGAGAAGGGGAGTATAATTCACTCTATGATTGTTCTTTTCCTTCTATCTTCTGCCTTTTAGGGGATGGCATTGATTGGGTACCGGCATCCAACAATCTCTTTCCTTTCTGATCAACTATTTTCTCAATCCCAGGCAATATAGTGTTGTATCCTCTTCTCTTGTACACCACATAACTCCCTGGTGGGACTACTCTTCCTTGTGAAAGTTTTCTTAGGATGGCTTGAGCCTTTTCTATCTCAGCTTCTATTATCCTCTGTTTCTTCTCACTGAGGGTCTACATGATTCCCTCAAAAAAGGTCATCAGGGGATCAATCTTCTTGGCCCAAGGGAAAATTTCCTTCAAAGGATCATAAGACTTATCAAAATTGTGTACAAAATCCAAAGACTTCTTGTACACCAACCATTTCTCTTTCCTGACCTCCTAGGCACCTAGATCAAAAACATTTCTAATAATATCCTTAGGGAAATTAAACTGGTGCTCTAATGTCAAGCACTTGGTTCTCTTTTTGAACATGCCCATTATAAACTCTTCATTGTCTGCACACGTGGATACAAATGTTGCTAAGTGGTAAGGTTCAAAGTACTTATCAAACTGTGTCCACCCACCCTTTACTATGATGAAATGATGGGCTCTAGTGAGGGTAGGGAAAATGCTTCCCTTCATTTTGCCTGTTAGGGCTTCTTCCTGTAATCCACCCAATTGTCTTATAATCTCTACTAATCCAATCTTTAGAGGGACTCTGTAGGGTAGCACATTGGGGGTTCCCCTAAATCCATAAACCCTTATTATTGTAGAAACATGGTATAAAATAAAATCTCCCCAATTATGGGAAATCTTCAACTCTGGGGAAAATCCATAGGTCTCAAAAACCTCATCATATCAGTGTGGATCCTGGCATTTTGTTTTCACAACAATGACCTAAGCCTAGTGGCAAAAACCCTGTCAAAGTAAACACAACTAGCTTATTTTCTATCCCATGATAAATCAACACTCCACATTTGAATAGGCAAATCCTCATCACCTTGGAACTTGGTCAAGTCCATCTCTTCCTCAAAGAAGTTAGCATTATTGAACAAAAACATATGCATCATAAGGGAATACCATCCCATTGGCTTAAGTATGTTGTTGTCTTGGATTCCTGCCAAACCTTCATGTATCTGTTGGGCAATGTAAGATGCAAAGTCAAAAACTACTGATAGGTGGTGATGCAAAATCTGAACCATCATGAACATTATATGGACATGCATTGTTGCCTCTTCATTTTCTCCTAGGACTTGGCATAAGGCACCATACATTTTCTTGGATTTTCCATTAAAATAATCCAATTTAAATGGTTCTTGTGTTTTAGGCCCTACCACAATCAAATCCCCTATCCTGCTAAAATATCCTTTCAAGGCCTCATTTCTATAGTATTCCCTCTATGTCTTGTATACTTCCTTAAAATAATCAAAATCAATGTCATCTATTTGTATTGAAGTATCACTCAACTTGAAAATCCTTCTGATTTCATCAGTTGAGACAGTCAACAACACATTTCCCTGTGTGTCCCTAACAACCCTAGATACTTTGTCATAAGTGTTGGCAATCAGGGTGAATAAATTTGTATCCATGAAAACCCTGGGTACTATCAATTTTCCTACATCCAAGTCCCATATGTTACAATTAGGGGTAGGGGCATTTCTCTGGCTGTAGGAAGTTCTAAATAAAGTTAAACCATTCAGACTAGTTTTAACATCTTTAGCCCACCTACCTGAGTCATACAAGCCTTCTCCTATTTTGAAATAGGGATGTGATGGAATTATTCTCTTGATCTGGGTTGCTTCACCTGTGGACCCTTTTAATTGTTGCAACAAATCCTCCCTAACATTTCTCTTCTGGTAATCTACTTCTCAAGAGATTTCAATCCTAGGGGCCATCTTTTAGCTCAAGGTTTTAACAGCAATGGTGTCAAACTTATGGAAATACCTCTATTTATCCTTAAGAATTCAGAATTCTATTGTAAGCATGAAATTCACTAATTTGATCAAGAGACTTACCCGTTCTATAATTTTGGCAACACAGAGCGCGAGAATTCTATAACTTTGATATTCACTTCAATCACTTTGACAATAATGGGAGTTTTGAGCTTTCAAACACTGGATTATATGCTTCCATCACATTAGTCTATCACATTGAATTTTACTGAAGTAGCCACACACCCTACAATTAATTCACCTGAGTTGAAATTCGCGGCTGTAATGGCTCACTGAAACTCACTTTGACAACTTTGAACCCGGGCCGTAGATTTCAAACATCATCTTCTTCATCTGACAGCTATCTTCTTTTCCCATAAATAACTATTCATTTGGGACACATGTTAGCACGACTTAGTCTCTTATATGATAGATGCCATGATTCTTCTCCTCAAGCGATTAAGTCCACCTTTCTGATTAATCCTATCTTGTCTGGAAGTTAACTCAACTTGAGTTTACTGACTGCGGTTGCACATGATCACATATACCACGTGTCAACATGACTTAATGGCTTAATCACTAGATTTTGATTATTTTTCCCTTAAGCCATTAAGTGAACCGTCTGGTTCTTTCATACTTGCAACCCTTTTAACATGATTACTGCGCTGTATAGGACCCTTATGACCTCAGTTGGGCCCACCTAAGACATGTGGCCTCATGACTTAATCACTTAAGTGATAGTTGTCGATCAACTTTTCTTTAAGTCATCAAGAGAGCCGTCAGATCTTTTTAAACATCTCCAAACTTTATCCTATGGCCAGCTTCACCTTTAGTGGACTACATGTCATCATCCTGACACACGTTAGCACCACTTAATGGCTTAAGTGTTAGATCTTGATTACTTTGAAGTTTAGCTATTAAGCTGACCATCGGATGAAAAACAAGTTAACTGTACTTTAATTATCGCCAGCTCTGAATATCTAGGTCCACTAACTGCCAGATGTCAACACCACTTAATGACTTAACTGATAGATGTCAAGCATCTTGGATATAAGCAATTAAACCCACCGTTAGATCTTTTTGAACTTTAATCACCTTTATTCTATCTGTGACATGACCCACATTACTTCCAAGGACACGTGTCACTCAAACTTAATCGCTTATGCGATATATGTCTTGCATCTTAGGGGCCAAGCCATTGAGTTGACCGTTCGATGAAATAAAACCTACCTAATTGTTAATTGAGAATATTTTTGACCACTTTGACCACTAGACCCACTAAGGACATGTGTCCTCATGGCTTAATTACTTATACGATAGATCTTTCACATCTCTGGGCATCAGTGATTAAGCAGGCCATTGGATCAAAAGACATTTTTTCACCACATGAAACATTAAAATAAAAGGCTCTTCTCGGTGGCATGACTTAGGAAATATTAAAGTGGTTAGGATAACACAACTTTAAAACATGACCCTTTTAAAGATAAACACATGACTTAGGATAA
>MU223816.1:475160-486582 GCA_018584345.1 Thuja plicata | reverse complement strand
GAAGATTGCTCAAGATTGAAGTGTTGGGTGTTGTTGTAAACCCAATATCCATTTGAATCCTTTGTAGTCCAGTGTTAATAGATATATTTTAACATTGTTTTCCCTTGGGAAGGGTGTATTCATTAATCGATTCTTTTGAAGCATAGTTGAAGTGTAGAAAATCTTGAAGTTGAATCATTCACTGACTGAAAACTTGTCCACCACCCTTACCGTCTGCATCAGGTAATCTCTCAGGTTAGACTGTTTGTCAAATATTTGGTTAGTGTATTTATTATCATGGTACCCTCATCTATCATTTTTATCCATTTTTTTAGCAAGGTATTTTATTGCACTCACCAGTTTATCTACTGTATCATCTTCTTTGACACTTTTATTGGCTGGTCCCTTCTCTTTCCACAGTTTATTATCTTCCCTCTTCCCCAATTTCCCTGATGCTCTCCTATTACTCTCAATTTCAATGGCTATTTAATAAGCATCCCTCAAGGTAGTTGGGTTCTTATCTCTGAGAATATAAGACATTTTTCCATCAGCAACATTAATATAAGTGGTAAGACATACTTCCTCATCTACTCTTAAGACTTGGAACAGTTTATTCGTGGCCTTTTGAAATCTACTGTTAAAATCAGCCATACTTTCATTTGGGAACTTCTTAATATTATTGAATTCATTTTCATTTAACATGTATCCATGATGAACATGCTCTCTATACTGTTCCCTAAAGGACTTTAAAAATTCATCCCAAGAGGCAATACTATCATTAGGAAAATTTTTGAACCAATCCCTAGCATCTTCTGTTAATGACTGGAGAAAAATATTCATAATAACATCTTCATTTTCAATCTCAAAGTCAGTTATCTTATCACTAAAAGATTTTAGATTCTCTTCACAAGTAATCGCATTATTTCCAATGAACTTGGGGATTTTATCTCTTACCTCATTGGGGATCACATTAGGGTGACCAGGAATGCCTTCAAAGAAGAGAGCTCTATATCTGTTCATAGGGACAGGCCTTCTTTGGAAATTTCCATGCACATTATCACCACTTGGTCCAGTAGCTCCTCCTTGGTTTTGAATGGGTGGGGGAACACTTTTCTTCGGGTTGGTAACTTGAATGCTTGGGCCAGGACCACTGTGCTGAGCACTTGCATCTGGGCCAGAGTTCTTAACATTTGAATTCAAACCATACAATTGCACCTTAGGATCACCCCCTTGATTAATTAGGATTGAGCCAAAAAATGGCTTTTGTGGCTGTGTTACATGATTAACTGGCATAGAGCTACTTGCAGAAGTGTTAGTAGTAGCATGTAGAAAAGCTATTTTCATTCTCATGTCTGCTGCAACAACTTCTAAATCTAACTTCTCTAGTTTCTTGGCCAAGTCATCTTTGGCTTTTCTAGCCTGCTTCAATTCAAGATCAACTTGGGATGCTCCTATAGGGATGGTCAAGTTTTTCTTAGGCTCCTCTATAGTCACACCAATAGCCTTTTATTTTCCTTTGTTGGGAACCTCTTTCATATTTGTCTTAAGCTTTGCATCATGCTCAATCTCATATGGGTACAATTTTTTGATGAAAGGCTCTTCCTTCTCAAATTCATCCTTTTTAGGATTCAAAATTTTATTTGGGGCTTTATTTCTTAAATCATCAAGGTTACCAAACAATTCTGGATTCAAACCATTAACTTCTTGACTTAGGATTTTAGCCTTAAGGTCATTCCTTCTAGTCTCAGCTAAGAGATCTTCTCTTTCCACTAGCAAGTAATATATCTTTTTTCCATGTTTCTTTTCTGCTTCAGCTATTTCCTTTTCTTGTTCTTTCTTTTTTCTTCTTAAAGCCATAATTTCATCTTATAATTTATCAGAGTCATATGAAGTTGTTTCAGAAACAGAGGTCAGGTCTCTTCTGGTGGAGAAAGATTTTCTTTTGCGGGAAAGAAACCTATATCAGTATTTTCTCCATCCCTGAAGGGATCAAAATTGGCATTATCTCTCTAAGCATCAATTGGCCCCATGGGTCCTGCATCTTCAGATGAAGATGATTTTTTTTCAAGAATGAGAGTCTCTGTCCTTCCCTTAGAGGTATGTTGGGAATTATGCTTGGTGGTACCTCTATTGGACCATTGTTTCCTTTGAGGTGTATGGAGCTCCTCTCCAACATCCATTTTAGGATTTTCTCTGAAGTATGAGCTAGTATTCCTTTGTCGACTCATCTTTCAGAACAGACAAATATTTTCAAAAAGTTTAATGTGTAACACCGGAGTACACAGAGGTTAGAGTCACCACCTCTTTTTAGAGGATAAATATATATAAAGATCAAGTGCCTTGTCCTAACTTAGGTTTCCTTTTATAGAAATAAGTCAAAATGAAACTTGAAAACAAAGTTTCTTGATAATTCCTCACCTGGTAACCTCAAGAAAATGATTGTTCACTACCCGTATTACAACAAATATTTTCCACACAGTGGATTTTCTCTTGAAAACAAACAAGGGACTAGATTAGAGACTTTATAATTACCAGTTATTCCATCTAAGAAAAGATCTGTATCATTTTTAGAACCAAGACCTTCAAACAGTGTGGCACGACAGATAAGAAAAACAAACTTGCTTTAATGATTATGAGGAAAAACAAACTAATTCTCAATACTGCAAGGACAACCTCTTTCATGAACATGACTCTTAGAACATTACAAGAATCCCCAGTAGAGTCGCCAATTTGTTAGCACTTTTTCTTGTAGAATCAATTAAAATAGCAATAAATGCCTGACCCTTAATTCCCAATTCAGATTCATACATGAACAAGGCTAATTAACAAGGATATACTCCTTCTTCACTTTGAGATCCACAAAATTAGGTGGGTGTACCTATTTTCAGATTCATTAAGTGACTTAGAATCTAGTAGTGGATCAAGGATTCATGATCCTTCTTTTTAAGTTCTTAGAACTAAAAAGGCTAACCTATTGATTCTCTCTCTAAGGAATCATCAAAATGAATTGTACTTCTCAATAAAATTAGCTAAGAATCCACATATATTGATAACAGAAAGTAAAGATTTCCAATATTTGATTGGTTGATGATAATACTACTATTCAGAACTTGACCAGTGCCTAACTCCAGGCTATAGAGTCACAATGAAAACATACATTCATCAAAGATAATTAATCTAACACAACAAGATCTCAGATAATATGCCTTGTAGGCTATCCTCTCACTTTCATATCCCTATATCAAATTCTTGCACAAACCCTGACTCCCTGGAACTATTAGTAAGATTTAAACCATCCTTGATAACAACTTACTAATAGCAACACAATTACCTTGCAACTGATACATTTAACATGCCTTACACATTAAACATACAAAAGTTGAATAAATTGCAATAAGACATCAACAATTTGAGATTGGAAATTCCATTGTATTTTATTAATAGCCTTCTAATTTAAATACATTCAGACTGACTGTAAACTTGAAAAACTAGACACCATTCAAAAGCCTGCTTTGCAGTTTTGATTTTTACCATCCCCTTACAATGTAATACAACTTGCTATTTATAGATAGCCTTAGTCATCTTGGAATCCTTTTAGAAAATAAGGTTGCAACAAGCTTCAGATGACTAAGCTATAGGACAAAATTTATACTTCTCAGATAAGACAAAATATCAGGCAAAGAGAATAACCACTCTTTGTTACAAGTTACATAAATTTTGTCTGATGACTGCCTGAATGCTTGCAACTACCTTGAAGTTGTAAGGTACTCATAATCTAGGATTTTTTATCTTCATTAATGAAAAATCCTATATTTTCCTTTGTTCAAATCGCTAGGCATCACTGGTGCTTGCTGTCACTCCTATAGTACTACTTTATGTTATTGGGGTGACTATACCATATTTTCTAACCCAGGAGGTAAAAACCTCATCACTCGGCCAACTGAAGCTGAGAACCTCATCCTTTTGGTTGTTGAACTCTTCCCAATCAACAATGGCCTTCTCAATCTCTGATTCCCAAGATTCAAAAAATAACCAAGCCTTGTTGAGAATGTCAATGGTTAATACAAACCAGCCTATGTTTTCCAATGTGATAATGTTGTTTATTCTATTGGTTAATGCTTCATTCAACTGCCTTAGCCACATGGATTCATTTTTTATGTCTCCATCCTTCTTGAACATGTTGGGGAAATATCATACCTATCTCTAGAGAATTCTCCTCTCAAGGTCTCTATCTTTCTAATGACCACATTCTTCTTGGTGTCCAGGTCAGTCATCAATTTAAGTCATTTGCAAGTTTTTGTCAAGATTATGTCAATATTATTCTGCTCCTTTGAGATGGAGTAGAATTCCTTTACATGGGCTTTCTTCCCTTTCCAGCTGTCAATTATCAAGCCCCAATGCTCTTTATCTTCATCATGCTTGTTTATTATGCTGACAATCTTCTTTCCCATCAAATAGAGATAAGCAAGATTAATTTCACCATCACACCTCTTGAGGTTAAAGTATATCTTATCAAAATTCCTTCGCTTCACCAATTCTTCAACTTCTTTATATGTAGGGGATTCATCAAGATCCTTTTTGTCCTCTTCTTCCAACCTTTACCTTTTAGTGATCAACCTGTTCTTTTCAACCTCTAACTTTACTTTCTTAGCATCAATGATTTCTTGGGTAGTAGGGCTTACTGGTGTAGGGGATGGGGGGTAAGTCACAAATGGTATGGATGAAGAAGGTTGATATGGGTCCTGGGTTAAAATTCTTTGGGGAATGAATTAACCAGATTGTTTGCCTTCCAAGAAAGCAATTCTTTTATCCTTTTCTAAATATTTCACCTTTTCCTAGTTATAAGCCCCCAAAATTGTTTCAAACTTCTCATTCAAGTTACTGAGCTCATCTTCTAGTTTCTTGGCTACATTGACTGAAAAATTGGTAGTTTATAAAGTCATATTTTCTACTTCCAAAGACCTTATTTCTATAACTCTTCTTACTAAGATATTACCTGAATGTTTAGAGTGATCCTCTTTGCTATCTCTTTTACTTGCTTTGTTTTCTATGGACCACATCAAAATTTCTACATGATCTTCACTGAATTTGACAGCCATTGATGCCTCTCTAGTTTTCCTTGGCTTAGCTTCTTTTCTTATTGCATCAAAAATGATTTCATCAGAAAGATCCCACTAAGGTAAAATAATGACCCCTTCCTTTTGCACCAGTGTTCTGCCCTCATCAGTGGTAATCTCTCCAAAATTGGCTATCATATTCTATTTTTTTTTTTTTTTCAATTTCATCCCTACTCTTATCTGGATGAGCATCCTGCATCTTTTTACATGCTTCCTTGAATTCATTAATATGAATTCTCCACAGAAATTGAATAAAAGCTCTGGTTTTTACAAATTTTTGATCAGCCAGGAATTCATCATTGGCTTTCTTGGTGATAGGATCCAGTTCTTTTCCTGCAAACTCAGCTATAGTCAAATCCAATGTTGGTTGTTTAGGAGCCTCAGGTATTCCTTAATGCAATTCTTTGGTTTTGATAATGCCATGACCTGTATCTCCCAATTTTACTAATTGTTCTACCACACTTTTATCATCCATGTGTAGGGGAGACTGAGAAGGGGAGTATAATTCACTCTGTGATTGTTCTTTTCCTTCTATCTTCTACCTTTTAGGGGATGACATTGATTGGGTACTAGCATTTAGCGGTCTCTTTCCTTTTTGATCAACTGTTTTCTCAATCATAGGTAATATAGTGTTGTATCCTCTTCTCTTGTACACCACATAACTCCCTGGTGGGACTACTATTCCTTGTGAAATTTTACTCAGGATGGCTTCAACCTTTTCTGGCTCAACTTCTATTATCCTCTATTTCTTCTCACTGAGGTTCTGCATGATTCCCTCAAACAAAATCATCAGGGACTCAATCTTCTTAGCCCAAGGGAAAAATTCCTTCAAAGGATCATAAGACTTATCAAAATTGTGTACAAAATCCAAAGACTTCTTGTACACCAGCCATTTCTCTTTCCTAACCTCCTGGTCACCTAGATCAAAAACATTTCTAATAATATCCTTAGGGAAATTAAACTGGTGCTCTAATGTCAAGCACTTGGTTCTCTTTCTGAACATGCCCATTATAAAATCTTCATTATCTGCACACCTGGATACAAATGTTGCTAAGTGGTAAGGTTCAAAGTAATTATCAAATTGTGTCCACCCACCCTTTACTATGATGAAATGATGGGCTCTGGTGAGGGTAGGGAAAATTCTTCCCTTCATTTTTCCTATTAGAGCTTCTTCCTCTAATCCACCCAATTGTCTTATAATCTTTGCTATTCCAATCTTCAGAGGGACTCTGTAGGGCAGAAAATTGGGGGTTCCCCTAAATCCATAAACCCTTATTACTTTAGAAATAGGGTATAAAATCAAATCTCCCCAATTATGGGAAATCTTCAACTCTGGGGAAAAATCCATAGGTCTCAAAAACCTCATCATATCAGTGTGGATCCTGACATTTTTTTTGCACAACAATGACCTAAGCCTAGTGGCAAAAACCCTGTCAAAGTAAACATAACTAGCTTCTTTTCTATCCCATGATAAATCAACACTCCACATCTGAACAGGCAAATCCTCATCGCCTTGGAACTTGGTCAAGTCCATCTCTTCCTCAAAGAAGTTAGCATTATTGAACAAAAACATATGCATCATAAGGGAATACCATCCCATTGGCTTAAGTATGTTGCTGTCTTGGATTCCTGCCAAACCTTCATGCATCTGTTGGGCAATGTAAGATGCAAAGTCAAAAACTACTGATAGGTGGGAATGTAGAATCTGAACCATCATGAGCATTATATGGACTGACATTGTTGCCTCTTCATCTTATCCTAGGACTTGGCATAAGGCACCAGACATTTTCTCGGCTTTGCCATTAAAATAATCCAATTTAAATGGTTATGGTGTTTTAGGCCCTACCACAATCAAATCCCCTATCTTGTTAAAATATCCTTTCAAGGCCTCATTTCTGTATTATTCCCTCTGTATCTTGTATACTTCCTTAAAATAATCAAAATCAATGTCATCCATTTGTATTGAAGTATCACTCAACTTGAAAATCCTTCTGATTTCATTGGCTGAGACAGTCAACAACACGTTTCCCTATGTGTCCCTAACAACCCTAGATACTTTTTCATAAGTGTTGGCAATCAGGGTGAATAAATCTGTATCCATGAAAATCCTAGGTACTATCAATTTTCCTACATCCAAGTGTCATATGTTACAAGTAGGGGTAGGGGTGTTCCTTTGGCTGTAGACAGTTCTGAACGAAGTTAAACCATTCAGACTAGTTTTAACATCTTTAGCCCACCTACCCGAGTCATACAAGCCTTCTCCTATTTTTAAATGGGGAGATGATGGAACTATTCTCTTGATCTAGGTTGCATCACCCGTGGAACCTTTTAATTGTTGCAATAGATCCTCCCTAACATTTCTCTTCTGGTAATCTACTTCTCAAGAGATTTCAATCCTATGGGCCATCTTTTAGCTCAGGGTTTTAACAGTAATGGTGTCAAACTTATGGCAATACCTCTGTTTATCCTTAAGAATTCAAAAATCTACTCTAAGTATGAAATTCACTGATTTGATCAAGAGACTTACCCATTCTATAATTTTGGCAACACAGAGCGTGAGAATTCTGCAACTTTGATATTCACTTCAATCACTTTGACAATAATGGGAGTTTTGAGCTTTCGAACACTGAATTATATGCTTCCATCACATTAGTCTATCACATTGAATTTTACTGAAGTAGCCACACACTCTAGAATTAATTCACCTGAGTTGAAATTCATGGCTGTAACAGCTCACTGAAACTCACTTTGACAACTTTGAACTTGGGCCATAGATTTCAAACAACATCTTCTTCATCTGATGACTATCTTATTTTCCTAGAAATAAATGTTCATTTGGGACATGTGTTAGCATGAATTAATTGATTATATGATAGATGTTGTGCTTCTTCTCCTCAAGTGATTAATTCCACCGTTTGATTAATCCTAACTTGTCTGGAAGTTATCTCAACTTGAGTTTACTGACTGCGGCTGCACATCATCACACATACCACGTGTGAATCCGGCTTAATGGCTTTATCACTAGATTTTGATTACTTTTCCCTTAATCCATTAAGAAAACTAGCAAACTATTATTTCATACTTGCAACCCTTTTAACGTGATAACTACGCTGTACAAGACCCTTATGACCTCATCCGGGCCCACCTAAGACACATGGCCTCACGGCTTAATCGCTTAAGCGATAGATGTCGATTAACTTTTCTTTAAGTCATCAAGTGAGGCACTAGATATTTTTAAACATCTCCAAACTTTATCCTATGGCCAGCTTCACCTTTAGTGGACTACATGTCATCATCCTGACACACATCAGCACCTCTTAATGGCTTAAGCGTTAGATCTTGATTACTTTGAAGTTCAACCATTAAGCCGACCGTCGGATGAAAAACAAGTTAACTATACTTTAATTATCACCAGCTTCGAATATCTGGGTCCACTAACTGCTAGATGTCAACACCACTTAATGGCTTAACTGATAGATGTTGAGCATCTTGGGTATAAGCAATTAAGCCCACCATTAGATCTTTTCAAACTTTAATCACCTTTATGTTGTTTGTGATAGGACCCACATTACTTCCAAGGACACACGTCACTCAGACTTAATTGCGTATGTGATAGATGTCGTGCATCTTAGGGGCCAAGCCTGTAATACCTACCCCTTTGTCTGTCTACCTGTGTCAGTTTTTGATCTCTTTTAGACCATAGTATGTATGTGTTAGCTCTTTCAGGTATTTTAAGGATATTCATGCATTTCTTTTCAGTATGTTATTGATCCATTAATATCATGTTGTATCTTTTGTGTATATGTGATTTAAGGTTATTTAATGATGCTTATGTATATGTTAGGATTTCATTTTGATTATGGTTTCTGACAATACTGACCTTAGATTTATATGCACATGGATCATTGTATGTTTTCATTACTGTTTGATGTGCTTGGTATGGTATGGGATAGAGTTGTAGTTACTTGCTTCGGTGAGATCCACACGATAACCTAGTCTCAACCATTGTTTGCCATATGATATATGCATGTATGTTCATCTTTGTGATGACAGGTTTGCAGGTACCGGGCTATGTCTTCCCTGAATTGGCAGGAGTGAGCATGCCCTATCGCATTAATCTCAATGGTAAGAGAGGGGAGACAGTTTTCAGATCCAAATCCTATCCTAAACCTAATTGTCCTAGTTAGTGGACAAGTATCTGTTTTGACTACCCTGACCGAATTCTTATAGTTGATAGGAATTCATGCATCCCTTTCCTTGAGCATGTTTGATTTTGCATGTTTTCAGTTTCAGGTGCTTGATGTGATTTTGTGGGTGTTATATCATGTTATTTATTTAATTGATTATTATTGCAATTAATTATTAAATATAGGGTATTTATATAATTGAAAATTAAATTAAGTACCTATATTTAATTGAAATTTTAATTAAAGTGCAATTATTGAATATTAATATTTGATTGAATATTTAATTGAAAATTAGAGTAATTATGCTTTTATGCTTAATTAAATAATTAAATATTTAGTTGCATAGATTATTGTGATGTAAATATTTAAGTTATTTAAATTAATATTTTATTAATTACATGTGCAAGATTTGGTTTAAAAAGTATTTTCAACTCAAGAGATCTCAACTTGAATTTAGGAGTCAAAGTTGAGTTGTGCAAGTAATTAGATATTTTAATTATTAATTGTTATTTTATTTCAATTTTGAAGAGAGTCCTTTTAGGAGTTAACTGAATGTGTTGTCATTAGGGTTTGCTTGATTAGGGGAAATGGATCCTCATTAGGGAGATTCTTCTCTCATTCTCTCATAACAGGTTTTTGGGAGCATTTTTGGAAGCTTTGGTGTGTGCTTGGTTTTGGAGCATAATTTTAGAATTCTCCTTGCTTGGATTTTGGATTGTGCATTCTTTAGTAGATATTGAGGTAGGGTCTTGTTCATGTCAATTCTAGTTTTTTGGATCCCTGTCTTCTGTGCATCCGAAAAGCTATGAATCCTTGCTTGTTTATTTTGGATTTGATTGATTTCAATTGGAAAATATACTCTTAGATCAATTTCGTGTTTTTATTCATGCTTGCATGTCAAATATGTGCTTGTGGGCATAAAGGGTTTCATTTTATGGCATTATGAGTAAAAGGGTATTAGGGTTTCTAGTTTGAAATTGTTGTTGAAATATGGGCTTATGGAACCCTAGATCCCTGATTTTTGAAGGAAAATGTATATTACCCTAGTACGAAAGTGCTGTCAAAATTTTGTTGATTAAATCCTTATGGATCTCCTAGAAAATGATAAATTAATATTGCCTATAGTTGGAACTATAGGGAAGAGAAAAATAAATTCCCGTTTGTAAAATTGCTCATTGAAAAAAAATTAATTAGAAAAAAAAAGAGCTCTCTGTTTAAAAAAATACAAAGTTAATTAAACAAAATAAATCACACCAGTCAATTGAAAATTGACAAGGAAAAAGACAAAAAAAAAAAGTCTTTTAAATAATTCCAAAATTTTAATTTAAAAAAAATTAAATTTCATTGGGGAGTGGGTGGCGGGGGTCACCGCACCCCCCTTACCTGTGCATGCAGGCGCCTCGATGCGGCAGCCAAGACTACCGGCACAGCAGTCGGCGCCGGCCGTGCCTCCCTTTAAAAGGGGGCCAGCGGACGGAAGGCCCGGGGTGGGGGCCACAGGGACCCCCCCGTAATAGTTGTTTTTTTTTGTTTAAAAAAAATTTATGTGTTAAAAAAATGAGTTTGTATTTTAAAATTTGATTTTATTTAATTCAGGTTTTTCTTTATTAAATATAATTTATTTAATATTAAGAATGTTATTTAACTTAAATATGTTGTTATATAGTTTTGCTTAATAATATTAAATATTAGCTATATTTAATTTGTGGATTAATTAATGTATTTTATTAATAAGTTTTAATTTAAGATGTTGATTATTAATTGAATTCCATATATTAATTATTAATTCAAATTAATAGTTTTATTATTAATTTTGGAATTAATATATTAGTTATTAGTTTCAATTGATTTAGTAATATGTTTTATCGATTACTTTAATTAATATGGTTAATTATTTAAGGTAAATTATTAATGTGTGATTTAATGATCTTAAGGTGATGTCGAGACTTTGGGAGTAGGAAATTGATTTGATATAATACACGAATAATTTTATTAGATTATTTAATTACAAGGGGTAGTTTCAAATAGTTCTAATACAAATGACCTTAATTATTTCAGATTAAGTTGGTAATTAAAGGGAGTTTATATTTGAGTTGTCTATGAGTGATTATATGTTTATAGTTCATTTTTCAGTCTTTT
>MU223816.1:447004-474470 GCA_018584345.1 Thuja plicata | reverse complement strand
TCTTGTTGTGTACCCCGTGTGATGGGCCTGTTACTATCTCCTCAACATGGTGGGAGTGGACCTTTGGTTCCACGTGGTCGGGTGGTAGTGATTCTTATTACCATTGAGATTTCAACGGATTCTTCTTCATGCTTGGATGTTCTTTGATGCAGTTCTATCTTCTGATTCCTTTGGAGACTATATTAGTTTCATGAGTTGTATATTTGCACCATATGTTTATATTGGTTATCATCCTTTGGAGGATGCATTGTATTTTTTTTATGTATTATTACATACCCTGCAATTTGTGCAGTGGATGTTGATTAGGTAGTATACCTTATGGTATACGTTGTATATGTAATCTTTATTATGAGATGTATGTAATCGATTTCAGATTATGTAACCTTTATGTCAGTTCTTTATTATTGTAATCATAGATTAGTTTGTTTAAGTAATTCTACGTCAAGGAACCCTCAAGGAATGTTAATCATGTATGAGTTGTGTTTCATGTATGTCATGTATTTCATTGTGTTGCTTCCGCATTGTTATTAATATTGTTGTAAACATTTAAAAAAAAATTATTCCATGAACTTAGTTTTGTGTTTTAGGTTAAGTTCTCTTGGGTTCCCTGGTGGGGCATTACAAATCCATTACGTCAACCATTTGATGAAACAAAACCTGCCTAATTGTTAACTAAGAATATTTTTTACCACCAGACCCACTAAGGACATGTGTCCTCACGGCTTAATCGCTTATACAATAGATCTTTCGCATCTCTGGGCATTAGTGATTATGCGGGCCGTTGGATCAAAATACATTTGTTCACCACATGATACATTAAAATAAAAGGCTCTTCTCGGCGGCATGACTTAGGAAATATTAAAGTGGTTAGGATAACACAACTTTAAAACATGACCCTTTTAAAGATAAACACATGACTTAGGATAACTTAAGTGACTGGAAAAAGCAACACAGAAATAGAACCCGCCAAGACAGTTAGGGTTTTTAGATTCAAATTTGAATAGGGTTATAACTTAGACTTGGGGGTTTAGACACTTTTTACCATTTTATTAGGGACATGACCCTTTACAGGTCAAATTTTAGGGCCATTCTTTAGCAAGACTTGACAATATTGTAAAGAAATGACAAATGGGACTTCAAAAAAGAATAAGACATACTCAAAACTAGATATATACCCAAAAATCACTACTCTTGAATCAAACTATTGCTTCACAATGGGATTTTGGTGCTTTCTCCACTATGTTTCTCCTTTCCACATATGAAAATGTATCACCACACTATGACAATGTATCCTCTTAAATGAAACCTATCTATGAGACTCCTTTGCTCACTGACTGTTTGTCAACCTTCAAGAACATTCATTAATGAAAGTGCAAATACAAGTGACAAGCATTGTTATGTTTTGAACAACAATATTAATTCTAAAATATACAAACAAAAATTGACAAGAAGGAAGAAAAGAGATGCTTTCTACTCCAAAACCTTTGGCTCTGTCTTATTTGATGACTTCAATAATCATGTCTTTAGTTGTTACTTAGGAGACCCCTACCCTTGATGACCACATACAAATCTCATATATATTAATATTTTGTTCTATTTTGATGTTGTGACAAGCATGTTACTGTTACTATCTAAAACAAAAATGTTTTTTGTTTCCTTAATGTTCTCTCTCCTATAACAGTATATGGATTCTTTATATACCTAAGATCTCAATGAAGAAAACTAGAAAAACTTACAAAATCTTTAAAAATGTTGACAGAGCAGGGAAGGTTTTCAGCTTCTTTATTGAAATACAACAACAATTCTTTTTATCTTTTTCATCCCTTTCTCCACATCTACAACTTGAGATGAAGTCTATTTCTCTTCTTTTATTGGTAACTATTTTCATTAATTCATTCATGTTGGAAACCAAAATCTAGAAACATCAAGTATTTTCTGCCCCCTTCATTTGATCTTCTACCTCCCACCCTACTGCCCCAATGATAACTGGATGATGGATTCCTAAAAATGCTAAAATATGGAGGTAGGGTTTCAAATAAAGATTACAAACCCCAGTATGCATTACATTCTATGGTTCTTAATTGAATATTCTTGATAGAATATTTTCATTAGGCTTCTATTTTAAATCCTAGCCACTCTTTTGAATATTGAGGTTGAGCACTCAATGAATCTATGGATAGGGTTTTCATATTCAATTCCTTGTGTTGATTTTATATCCTTGATGTTCATTGTGCTTTTCTGAGATTAGTACATTGTTTTATGAAAATGAATGTAAGCATATTGTCAAGTTGTTTTGGTTCAAGTGTTTATTAGTATTAGATTGACATCTAAGTTGTCATGTTGTTTGTGCTCAAATTAATTGGCATGTAGACATTTTTGGTAGATAGAATTCTTAAAGATGTGATAGTTTTTAGTTCTTAATTATGCATATTCAAGTTTCCATTTGAAACACCCATCTGACATATTTAAAGTGTTAAAGGTTTAATTTTTTTTCCTCTTATGCAATTTGATCATTACAGACTGAAGATGGTTCACCAGACTACATTGGTAGAATTATTGAATTCTTTGAGACAACTGATGGAAACTATCATTTTACTTCTTAGTGGTTCTACCGAGTAGAGGATATAGTAAGAATGTTTCTATTCTTGTTCAAACTGCTTATGGTTACTAGTAGGGCTATATAATCATTTCTACATTGGATTATTTTTGTGATTTTCACTTGCCAGGCCATGAAAGCATAAGCTTCTATTCATGAGACTAAATGAGTCTTTTTGTCTAAAATAAAGGATGACAATTTTCTTGAATGCATCACCTCAAAGTTCAATGTTGATCAAGTGCCTCCACTGGTATGTTTGTTGATCAATGCACCATCTCATTGAATTTAATCAGTCATAAGATATCTATTCTATGATCATATCTATAAACATTAAAAGCATATTGTATTATATAATATTAACTATATTCATGAAACTAATATTTGGTATTAATTATAGTTGTATCATGATTTAGGATCACTAATTCATGGTCTTTCCATCTCTAAGGTCACAAAATTTTATTTCTTTGACTTTAATGGTTTTTGTGTGACACCTTTCCTTAGAAGGTTTTTCGAACAAAGCATGTGTAATTTATTCTCACTAAGCCTCTATTGTTCATGGTTTAAAATTGTATGATTTTCCATGGATTTATACATCCAGATATCTATTAGCCCTTCTATTTTGAATAAAATACTGGCATCCCTCAAGCCCTTGTACCTGTCCCTTGACTGACCCCTCTACAACAAAATTTAGGAAATGTCTTGGAAATGTGTACCCATTTTAGGGGGTGTCTGAAAAAATTTAGGGAATGTCTAGCCATTTCCAATGTGTTTGGGAATGCCTGTTAATTTCCCTAGGGATGGGCAAGTATTTTGAATAGCAAAGCAACTTTTCATAATATAAAATTATAACATTAGTATAATATAATGACATTATAAAACAATCAATGAATATATTATGACAACAGTAAATCTAATATGATGCCCAATAGTAAAATAGTGCTACTATTGATAAATCAACTTTACTGTAGTTAGAAAGCATATAGAAAATTAATCTTAAAAGTCACTCAATAGTCATTCTTTAAACAATGATTAATAAATCAATTTTTCATAAGCTTCCTTGAAAGATGCATATACCCACACATGGAAACATATCATATTGTTATCACATCTATAAATAGTTCTAATGACATTTCTTTCAAGCACTCTGTCAAAAATTTCACATGCCAATCGTATTTGTCTAAAGGTTTCTAAGGCCTTTTCAACAAATCCATTTTGTTTATATCTTGCAATCATTGAATTCCATGAGATGAAATCTCTTTGAGACATTTTTTCAAATAGTATATGTGCCTTTAATATTATTCCACATTTTGTATACATGTCTACTAGAGAATTTCCAACTATAATTTCTAACAAAAATCCTCTTTTCATTATGGTTTGATGGATGCCTATACCCTATTCCAAAGATCCTATTTTGGCATAGATGGGAAGGATGTTGGCTAAGGTTGTGGAATTTTCTTTTTCACTAGCCAATTGGATTTGCTTGAAATATTCTAATGCCTTTTAAAAAAAACCTCATTTTGTGCATATCCCGCAATCATTGTATTCCATGAGATGAAATAGAATTTTTTCAAATACTCAACATGCCTTGTCTATGCTTCCACATTTTGCATACATATCGACAAGAGAATTTCCAACTATACCATTTGAAAAAAATCCTATTTCTATTATCCTTTGATGGATGCTTGTACCCTATTCTAAATCTTCCATTTTGGAACATGAAGGGAAGATGTTGGTAAAGGTTGTGGAATTCGGCTTTACACCTTCGACATTATAAATAAAGTTTATTTAAGTATTTAAGGTACATTCCATTGTATTAAAGGTGTAATCCCCTCCTATCAATAGGAAATTCCCTCATGTGCCCCAAATATACATATACTAACTTAAAGATATTGGAGGTTTTGAAGCCATGAATTCAGTACATATCTGAATATATTTGCCTGCTAAAGGTCATTTTGGATAATAAATTCAATCACCAATAGTGATGTTCCTACACCTTGCCTCTTTCCTAGACCACTTCCATCTCAAGAGATTCCTCCTCCTACTACCCAAATCACTTCAATTTTGAAGGTGACACAATACCATGAGCACTCATCAAAAAAGAATGATGCATTGTATAAAGCACAAAATAATGTTGCTTATGACCAAGATGTCCTTGATATCAGAACTGGAGCTATCTTTTCTAGTGCATAAGTGTAGTACCCTACCTTTTGTAGAATTGAGTAGGTGAACTTCAGGGCTATAAAATTCTCATGAAACATGGGTCAATGAGTTTGAATATAAAAAATACACAGTTTAATCCTAATAGCGATATCACAATTTGACTTTTTGTGGAAAATCTCCTACGTATCTTTTTGTTATGTTTGTTTCTTATATATATTATAAAAAATTCAGCTCATAGAACCTCAACAAGGATCATAATGTTTGGTAAGTCATATGATGGACATCTTATCTCTTTCTTTAAGAGAGAATTAGCTAAATGGGTTAGTGAATGTGAAAATACTCTCGGGTTTACCAATTGCAATGTAATTGTGGTAGAGCGTACATTTTACATTCTCCAATTGCAACCATAAAATGCATTTTCTATGTAGCGCTCACCTTAATATCTCAATATTATGTAGAGATATTCAGCTGAAGGAGGCACTTTCCACATATATATGTCTTGGAAACTCTTAAGCATATGCAACTAGCGGGTATAAAGCCAGAACCCACAAAATTTACCAGTATCCTCCCCACCTATCCTCAAGTGGGAGCTCTAGAACATGTTACAACGATCCATCAAATCATATTTGAAATTGGATTGACTCCTAGTGTTATAGTTACAAATTCTCTTGCATATATGTATGCAAAATGTGGAAGAATAGACAAGGCACATGAACTGTTTGACAAAATGCCTCAAAGAGGTGTCATCTTGTAGACTACGATGATTGTAGGATATTCAAAAAATGATTTTTTTGAAAATGCTTTAGAAACTTTCAATAAAATTCCACAACCTTTTACAACATTCTTCCAGTCTATGCAAAAATGGGAGCTTTGGAACAAGGTATGAGCATACACCAAAGTATAACAAAAGGGGTTTTTTTGTCTGATGTAGTAGATGAAAATTACTTGGTAGACATGTATGTGAAATGTGGAAGAATAGACAATGAACATACACTATTTGACAAAATAACTCAAATGGATTTCATGTCATGGAATTCCATGATAGCAAGTTATGCACAAAATGGATTTGTTGACAAGGCTTTAGAAACTTTCAAGTAATTATGATGGGGAGATTCCACTTTGAAAGAGCTCTCTTTCTCTTCCTAAGGATCTTTCTTAGCCTTCCTAGGGAAATTTATCTTTACCCTAACCAGAGGATTCTTCTATCAATACTCTACTCTACTGAATCTCTCCAATCAACTTTAAACTTTCTTCACTCCTTCACAACCTTCTATGTACTCATGGGTCCTATCCAAGAAACTATGTTTCAATCCTTCTTTGGTATGGTAATTAGGTGTCCATCCTCTTTCTTCATCATTTAAAATAGGTTTTATAACCCCTTTCACCAATATTTCTTGGGCTTTTCAATCGAGTTCTTGATTCCCTATATTTTAGGCCTTGTAGCCTTTTTGCTCAATTAGGCCTCCTAAATCTTGAATTCTTGAAATTCTTAGAATTGCTTCTAAATTCCCTTAGTAAGTCACCAAAAAAACCTTGGATTTGTTCTTAGGTCTACCTAGGCTTCAATATTTTCTAGGTTTTGGCTCCCTCAAGTGTCTATACACTGTACTTCCAAGAAAACCCTATTTTTAAGGGCTTTTAGGGTCTCTGGACCAGTCTGCAACAAAAGGGTTAAAAATGTAATTAGATGGACTCATCTCCTCCTCTCCTCTCAACCAAATGACCTTGTCACATGCCCCTACACTTTCCAACTCAGTATTTGCATGCACCAATCCATCTAACTATTCTTTTAACCTTTGCAACTCTGCAAGCTTCTAGCCAGATGGCTCTGGAGTCGCCTAGGGATTGCTTGGAAAGATAGCTCCCCTACTCAAAACCAATATAAAAAACATATATAAAAATTATTCATAGTGATATTCTTGATCCTAAGTGGCCATGATGTTCCAACAGTTAGAAATCAAGAAAGAGCCATTTCTATGCCAACTACTCTGTACATGACAGTAGCTCTGTCAAAAAAATAATAATTTACAAACTACTAAGAAAATGTACAAACTTAAAAATATAATGCCACAAAAATTGTCTATGCACAAAAAACTAAGCTTTCATGCCATTAAAGTTCACCATTCAATCCATTTAGTGTGGATGATGGTTCAATAAAGTGACTATGTTACAAAACCAACACATTTCTTGCTTTCTTCAAAATAGTTTGTACAATATGATGCCCAACCCTTAAATTAGGGTTTAATTAGGCTTATATAGGCCTCCCAAACATTTTTAGACCCTTAGATCAGGATCTTACATCATTTAAGTCATTTTTCAATTTTCAAGGGAAAGTTGTCATGACAACTTTTCAAAGTTGTAAAGTTGTCATGAGCAACTTTTGCAACTTTTACATTTTTGACTTTCCTTTGCTCCTACCTTCCAAAGTTCAATCAAGAATCAACATAAATTGATCCAAAATAATTTTTAGACCCTATTTAACACCCCAACCCTCATTGTTTAGACTAGTCCACACTTTGACCATCTTTGACTCACTTAGCTCTTAATGTAAAATAGACTAGTTAGGGCCTTTTGGACTCAAACAAAGACATGAAACTAAAAAATCCTATTTAGAATAAAATATCACACACCATGGGACTTTATCATAGTCCTTATCCATTTTTGGTTGTCTAGAACCACCTACAAGAAAAAATTTGAATAGGATCTCTACTAGGACCCTAAGGTGCTCCTGCACCATTCTCCCTTGCAACAAGAAAGTTAAGTTACCTGGGGTGTGATGAGTTCTAAAATGATGAAATGCTTCTTGAAATAAATCTCTTTTATCCAAATAGCCTCTAATTTAGGTTGATTCTCCCACTTGACTATATGCTCCATGTGTTAGAATAACTGGGGGGGGGGGAGGGGGTGAATCAGTGGCCTCAAAAATTAATCCTTAAATCAACCCAAAAAATTATTACCAAATCTATAAGCCTCTAGTTATCTTCATTCCTACAAGATAATTGCCTTGAAATATTAATAAAAAATAACTATTGCTGGGATTAGTCTTTCAAACCTTATTCTTACTTTTACCGATTAGCAGTCTTTCTATTTACCGAAATACAGTAAATAACTAGTGTATACCTATCAATCCAGATTTACTTATGTGAAATGCAAAAAAATAAAGTAATGAATCATAAACACATTTATACATGGATTTTTAACATGGAAACTCTGTTAAGGGAAAAACCACTGGGACCGGTAACCCAAATTTTCACTCTTCTGAAGTGAGCTCGGTGAAGAGCCAGCCCTGTTAAAGGTTAAAAACACACTATTAGGTGTGACCTTGTTAGAGGATTTAAATGAATAGTTTGTCACTTAATATCTATCATCTAATGCTACCATCCTTGATCAAACACTCACTTGGCCTGTCAATAGGTATCAAGCATATCCAATGCTACTTTGTATGATCAAACTTTTTGATACTCCTTGGGATGTATCTCAATTAGAAGAGAATTTTAAGTCCTTCTCGGTTAAGAGATTTGATGCTTCAATGGTTATATTGAAACAATAAATTGATTTGTTCACATATACAACTAGAATTGTAGATTTTTAGATCTATTGTAAGTACATTACCTTTCTGATCAATGTTATCAATTCAATACCTTTGCTCCACACTGTTATGCTCTATGATGTTGTATCACTGTTCGTCAGTGTGTGCAAAATTTAGCTCTTTCCTCAGCTTGATTGATCAGGTCTGAATGAAGAATTTCTTCTCCTTTAGAATCTCTTCAACATCTATTCTCTTGTCACTCCCCTAATTCACATTGAATTATCTTGTCTCTTATATAGACATGATTTCACCGTTTCTTGGCTTTCTTGATCTTGGCGTGATCCACAATTCTTGCCAATTAGATTTAAAGAATAAATCCTATTTTATCTTGTAGATATCTTCTTGCCAACTGGACAAAACAACTTTAAATCCTTTACTTATCTTTGGCTTTATCTTGTCAATTAAAACAATGATAATTACCAGTTAAGTCTTTATCTATCTCTCGATAGCTAAGTCTTTTATCATTTATGAACTCTTTGTTCTGTCGGTCAATACTTTAGTTAGTCATCAGTGACAACCAACTGTTCCATTGGTGAGACTTCAGTTGTCTTCGGGATCTCCGTCTATTGGGAAACACTGTAATTTTTTCCGTCGGGTTACACAGTGCTTTTTCTTGTTGGGTAACACTGTGACTTTGCTCGTCGAGTAATAGTGTGACTTTTCTCTCATCAGTTTACTCTGTCTGTCGGTGTGCACTCTATCGGTGTATACAGTCATTTAATGAATACTTAACTTTTATGCATTACTGATAGTATAGCCTTTGATTAATTGGTTCTTTGAAGTCTTTAGTAGTATGTACATGACCATACAGATTATATCAAGTTGAAATCATTGAAAATACAATACATTAACTGATTTAATGTCTTGCATTAACTTTTTGTGTCTTGGTGATCATCAACTTAACATCTTCAAATATTCAATCAGTTGTAGTTCATCAATCACTCCCTTTGGCATTGATGGAAATACACTACATTATCACACTATATTATCACTAATACAATATGAAATATAACAATTGAAGTTCAGAAAACTACCAATCTTATGTACTATAATCGATACAAATATTTGGTCCTTGGTAAGCTCACATAGCTTAGATTTGATTCTTGCAACTCTCTTTTTGTCTTCAATCCCTTCACTGGGTAGATGTAGAATCTATCTTCTTCTAATGTGATGTGTTCTCTTCTTGTGTCAAACTCTTTCCCTTTGTTCTTTTCTTTTCTTTTGATGTCTCTTTTCTCTCTTGTCAGCAATCTCTCCCTTTGTATGTACTCTCCCTTTCTGGTTACATCTCTCCCTTTAGATAATGTGATAATGGATATAACCTCTCCCTTTGACAGCAATACAAAACAATTATTTTACAATAATGCCAAACAATCCTTTCTATCCATTCAATATATTCCTTGAATTTCCCAATCCATCAACAATATAGCAACTTTGATGCTTGGTGTAGATAAATACCTTGCCGTGTACAAATGTATCTTTGAAGTCCATCTCTTTGCTTGCTTCAACATGAATGATATTTTGATAATATGTAGGCTGATACAACCTTCTAGTCATCTTACTGACCAGTAGACAAGGGTACGACCCCTAGTCTCTTTCTCAAGTACTGAAATGTATCCTTGGGTAGTGGCTTGGTGAAGATATCAGCTAATTATTCCTTTAATTGCACATAATCAAGTATCACCTCCTTTTCTTGAACTTGTTCTCTCAAATAATGATACTTGATAGCAATATGCTTTGTCTTAGCATGCATGACTGGATTCTTGGAAATGTTAATTGCACTGGTATTATCACAATAGATAATTACCGGTTCAAGTATTTTCATATGCATACCTTCCAGTAACTATTTGATCCATGCAATATTTGAGTAGTTTGCAGTAGCAGCAACCTACTCTGCTTTTGCAATAGATTGAGAGATGCATCCTTGCTTCTTGTTGATCCATGTGACAAGTCTATCACCCATAAAGAATGATCCTCCAGTTGTTATCTTTCGGTCATCAATTTTTCCAGCCCAATCAGCTTCAGTAAAGACCTTAAGTTCAAATTTTCCTTCTCTTCTATACCATAATCCATAGTCCTCGGTATTCTTCAGATATCTTAGGATTATTTTCATAGAAGTCATATGTGATTCCCTAGGATTAGCAAAAAATATTGTGACTATTCCTACTGCATGTGCAATATCTAGTCTACTATGTACAACATACATGAGTTTTCCAATCATTGATCTGTACAAAGTCTGATTTACCTCAGATGACTTGTCCTCATTTTTTAGGTTACATCGAGTTGCCATCGATGTTCCAACTGGCTTGGAATCTTCCATCTTGAATATTTTCAACATTTCTTTGATGTATTTGGATTGTCTAATGAAAATGCCTTCATCTTGTTGCATGATTTGTAGACCAAGAAAGAAATTGATCTCTCCAAACATAGACATCTCAAACTCTTTTCTCATTTCATTTGCAAATAATTTGTATAGCATATCATTGCCTCCGAATATGATGGCATCAACAAATATTTTAGCAATCAAAATATTAGCATCAGTATCTTCCTTCAAATAAAGATTACTGTTTTCACTAGTTCTTACAAATCCAATAATTATGAGATAGGAATGAAGTCTTTCATACCAGGCTCTCAATGCTTGTTTCAATCCATACAAGGATTTGTGTAGTCTACATACCATGTTCCTCTTGTCTGGATCAAAAAATCCTTCTGGTTTCTCAATGTATAACTCTTCCTCAAGTATTCCATTTAGGAATGCAGACTTGACATCCATCTGGTATACCTTGAATCCTTTAAATGTAGCATAAGCAAGTAATATTCTCACTCCTTCTAGCCTAGAAATGGGTGCAAAAGTTTCTCCATAATCAATCCCTTCTTCTTGTGCATACCCCTTGCATACTAGTCTTGCTTTGTTTCTGGTGACTTTTCATTCTCATTCAACTTATTTCTGAATATCCACTTGGTACCAATGACATTCTTGTCATCTGGTCTCAGTACAAGTGTCCATGTCTTATTTTTCTCAATCTTCTCAATTTCTTCATTCATAGCACTAAAACATTCTTCATTATCAAGTGCAACATTGATAGATTTTGGCTCAAAATCATAAATTAGACATCTTGTGTTTAGAGACTTACTTCTGGTTCTCATACCAGCCTTCTTGTCTCCAATGATCTGGTTCTGTGGATGGTTCCTTCTAACATTCCTAGCTAGTACAGGTTCAATTCTTTGTCTATCATCTTGATCATCATTTTGTCCTTCATTCTGATCTCCATCGCTTGGTACATTATCTTGAGAAATATCCTGATTTTCTTTTGTAGTCCTCTGGTTCTTTTGTGCTTTCCTTTTCATTCTTCTCTGCAAATTCATCTATCTTTACATTTGCACTTTCAACAATTTTGTTAGAGGCTTTATTGAGACATTTATAAGCCTTGCTCTTGGTGGAATACCCTAGAAAGATACCTTCATCGCTTTTGGATTCAAGCTTTCCATTTCTATAATATTTTAGGATATAACATTGACTACCAAATATCTTGAAGTAACTTACATTGGGTGTGTAACCATGCCATAGCTCATAGGGTGTCTTGTTGGTGTCTTTCTTCAATTGTACTATGTTCAATGTGTAAACAGTAGTACTGACAGCTTCCCTCCAGAAGATTTGGGAGATGCCTTTCTCTATCATCAGTGTCCTTTCACAATCAACAATGGATCTATTCCTTCTTTCATCAATTCCATTTTGCTATGGTGTTCTCGGTGCAAAGATCTATCTTTTGAATCCATGCTCATTGCAAAAGTAGTGGATTCATCTGAAATAAATAACCCTCCTCTATTTGATCTTAAGCATTTCAATTCCTTACCACTTTGTTTTTCTATCATTTCTTTGTACCATTTAAACATCTTGAATGCTTCTGATTTATCTTTTAGAAACATAACTGTCATCATTCTAGAGTAATCATCAACAAAGAGAATGAAATATCTATCACCATAGTAACTCTTTTTCCTCATGGGTCCAAATAGATCAGTATGGACTAATTATAGAATAACATCAAATGTATGGGTTTTACTTTTGAAACTATAATTTGTCATCATACCTTTTTGACAATTTTTGCACATGATATTGTCTGGCTTTGACATGCTCGGTAAGCCTCTTATATTTATCTTTTTGCTTATCTTTATCATGTTGTCAAAGTTCACATGACACAATATTTTATGCCACAACCATATGTCTTCATTTCTAGCCATTAAGAAAGTGGTGTCAGTATCATTTGGATAGAATAAGTTACCTTTGGTTTGTTCACCAGTTCTGATCAATCTTCCTGATTCATTGAAGATCTTCTCCTTCTTATTCTCAAATGCTACTCGGTGACCTGAATTATTCACCCAAGAAACACTCAATAGATTATAATTCAATCCTTTCACCCAATAAGAATTTTCAGATTTTATCAGGTTATTCAACATTATGGTTCCTTTACCTTCAATTGGACAAGGTGTGTCATTACCCATTCTTACTGTACCACCATTATAATACTCAAAAGTATTAAAATTTTCTATGTCACCGATCATGTGGTGAGTGCAGCCATTATCTATGATCCATATATCATTCTTGATAACTTTAGATATGAGTGCAGTTTCTACATACCTTTCATCTTCATTTGAATCATCTTTTACTGCCACAAACACCATCTTGATGTCTTCATCAGATTCGGTGTCAGTATCTTCATCGTTGCATGTAGCTAGGTAACTGGCCTTCTTTCCTTTGTCCTTGTAGTCTCGGGTATATCTTCTTTCTGATTGTTGGTTGCTTCTGTAATCTTGGTTATCACCTCTATCAAACTTGTTTTCAAATGATCTATCATTAATTCTTTCATCTTTTCTTCTGTTAGGACATCTTGTAGCAAAGTGTCCAATCTCTTTACAATTAAAACATACAAGTGGTAATTTACCTTTTTATTTACCTTTGCCTCTCTGCATTCTTCTAGCCATAAGTGCTTCAATTTCATCATGATATTCTTCTTCACTTTCACTTTGACAATCTTTTCTCATAGTGTGTTTATGACTTGATTTACTTATTCTCAAAGAATATTTGAATGCAGACTCTATGTTTGGTAAGACACTATTATCAAAGTTATTCATCTCAAATGAAATCAGTCTTCCAATCAAACTATCTAGAGTAACATTTTTATTTTATATTGCTCTCATTTCTTGAATGGCAGATACTCTAATAGCATAAGTAGGCAGTAAGGTTCTTAGAATTTTACTTACCATTGTCTCTTCATCTAGTACACCTCCAACTCCTCGGATAACATTGACTACCTCTTTGATTCTTGTGTTGTACTATGTGATGTTTTCACCTTCTTTCATTCTGAGATCATCAAAATCTCCTCTAAGGCTTTCTTCCTTGACTTTCAAAACATTTATATCACCACCATGTACAAGCTTCAATTTAGCCCACATCTACTTTATAGTTGTGCATGTTTTGACATCTTCAAATTCAGCATCGGAGAGTGAGGAAGCAAGCTCTATTATCATATAGTTGTACTCATACTTCTCTCTCCTTTGTTCAACTGTGAGTGCTCCTATGGGAAACACATATTTAGTATCTAAGTATTCAGTAACATCATTTCCAATACCTGATAAGTGGATTCTTATCATGCTTTTCCATGAAGCAAAGTTGTCTTTGTTCAACTTGGGTATATCTCGTCTTTTCATCTTGTGATATTTAGCTTAGGTCTTGAAACCTTCCTTCTAAGCACACAAGCTCTAATACCAAATGTTAGAATAACTGAGAGGGGGGGGGGGGGGGGTGAATCAGTGAGCTAAACAATTAATCCTTAAATCAACCCAAAAAATTATTACCACATTTATAAGCCTCTAGTTATCTTCATTCCTACAAGATAATTGCCTTGAAATATTAATAACAAATAACTACTGCTCAGATAACTCTTTCAAACCTTATTTTTAATTTTACTGATTATCAGTCTTTCTATTTACTGAAATACAATAAATAACTAGTATATATTGATCAATCCATATTTACTTATGTGAAATGCAAAACAATAAAGTAATGACTTGTAAACACATTGACATATGGATTTTTAACGTGGAAACCTTGTTAAGGGAAAAACCACTAGGACCGGTAACCCAAATTTTCACTCTTCTAAAGTGAGCTTAGTGAAGAGCCAACCCTATTAAAGGTTACAAACACACTATTAGGTGTGACCTTATTAGAGGATTTAAATGAATAGTTTGTCACTTAGTATTTGGCATCTAAGGCTACCATCCTTGATCAAACACTCACTTGGCCTATCAATAGGTATCAGGCATATCCAATGCTACTTTGTATGATCAAAATTTTTGATACTCCTTGGGATGTATCTCAATTAGAAAAGACTTTTAAGTCTTGCTCGGTTAAGAGACTTGATACTTCAATGGTTAAATTGAAACAGTAAATTGATCTGTTCACATATACAACTAGAATTGTAGATTTTTAGATCTATTGTAAGTACATTACCTTTCTGATCAATTTTATCAATTAAATACCTTTGTTCCACACTGTTCTACCCTATGATGTTGTATCACTATTCATCGGTGTTTACAGAATTTAGCTCTTTCCCTAGCTTGATTGATCAGGTCTGAATGAAGACTTTCTTCTCCTTCATAATCTCTTCAGCATCTATTCTCTTGTCACTCCCCTAATTCAAATTGAATTACCTTGTCTCTTATATAGACATGATTTCACCATTTCTTGGCTTTCTTGATCTTGGCGTGATCCATAATTCTTTCCAATTAGATTTAAAGAAAAACTCATGTTTTATCTCGTAGAGATCTTCTTGCCAAATGGACAAAACAACTTTAAATCCTTTACTTATCTCTGGCTTTATCTTTTCAATTAAAACAATGATAATTACCAGTTAAGTCTATATTTAGCTCTTGACAACTAAGCCTTTTGTCATTTTTGAACTCTTTGTTCTGTTGGTCAATACTTCAGTTAGTCATCGGTAACAACTGACTATTCCGTCGGTGAGACTTCAGTTGTCTTCAGGATCTCCATCTGTTGGGAAACACTATAATTCTATCTATCAGGTTACACTATGCTTTTTCTTGTCAGGTAACACTGTGAATTTTGTCATCAGTAATGTTCTAATTTTTCTCATCGGGTAACACTTTGACTTTGATCACGTTGGTTTACTCCGTCCGTCAGTGTGCACTCTATCGGTGTATATAGTCACTTTGTGAATACTCAACTTTTATGCATTACTGATAGCATAGCCTTTGATTCATTGGTTCTTTGAAGTCGTTAGCAGTATGTACATGACCATACAGATTATATCAAGTTGACATCAATGACAATATAATACATTAACTAATTTAATGTCTTGCATTAACTTTCTGTGTCTTGGTGATCATCAACTTAACATCTTCAAATATTCAATCAATTGTAGTTCATCACCATGTAGATCTTGTGTCTAGTATTTTTATTCACTCTAGAATCTAGAACCCTTTCAACTTGAGGCTTAATATGGATAGGTACATTAAGTTCTTCCACATCTTTTTTCATTTCTGTACTGTACTCCTGCTCCTCTGCACTTGGACCTTTATACTTGGTTGAATCCTTCACATTGAAGATAAGAGAGATTGATAGTTATTTGGGTAGATCTAATTTGTAGGCATTAAGAGAATACTTAGCCAATACCATACATGTTCCAACTCTCCTCATCTGAAGCTTTCTTGGAATTCCCTTCTATATTTTGTCTTTGTTAAGGTACACCATCACCAAGTCTCCTACTTCAAACTGTAAGTCTCTTGTCCCTTCATCTACCTTAGCCTTAAGATTTTGGTTTTCTTCCATTAGAGTCTTCTTCACCTACTCATGGACCTCTTTCATAGATTATCCAAATTCATCTGCATGTCCACTCATTCCTTCATGGTCCTTTAACTCTCTGAGCTCACAAATTCCCCTTGGGTGTAGTCCATATACAATTTCAAATGGACTCTTACTAGTTGACCTATTTTTACTGTCATTATAGAAAATTTAGCCCGTGGGATTAGTTGATCCCATCCATGTTCATAATCCTTGGTCATAATTTTTAAAAAGATTCCAAGCACTCTATTTATCACCTCTGTTTGACCATCCGTTTGAGGATGATATGCAGAACTATGTGCCAAATTGGTTCCCAACCTCTTCCAGAGTGTTTTCCAAAAGTGCCCCATAAATTTCACATCAGTATCTGAGACAATGCTGATTAGTAGGACATTGATCCTTACCACTTCTCTAAAGAATATTTGAGCAATGTAACTAGCATCATGGGTTGTTTTACAAGGTATAAAGTGGCTCATCTTGCTAAATCAGTCCACCACAACATACACACTATCCAAACCAGTCTTTGTCCTAAGCAATCCCACTATAAAGTCCATTCTTATGCACTCCCAAGGCCTATTAGGTGTGGGTAGGGCTGATAGAGTCTTGCATTTGAAGAGGTACCCTTGGATTTTTGACATATCACACATTTTTTTACATATCTCTGTGCATCCTTTTGCATTCTAGGCCAATGGTAGAATCTTTCCACTAGATCTAAGATCTTATTCAACCTGAAGTGACCACTTAAGATGCCATTATGTTTCTCTTGGATGAGATTTTACCTCAAGGATCCCCTTGGAACACACAATTGTTTCCCTTTAAATAACAAACCATTATGCAGGGTGTATTCAGCAAACTTACTATGAAAGTGCTTATAAAAATCAATATATACCTTAAGAAATTCTGAGAAATTTGCATCCACTGGATATAAGTCCTTGAATCCTTCAACTCCTATTCTCTACAATTGGATTTCTCAGAGATTGAGCAATCTCCTACTAAGTGAATCTGCAACTTTATTAGTTAACCCCTTCTTGTGTTTAATGGTGAATGTGTATGATTACAGAAATTCTGTCCATTTGATGTGCCTAAGACTGATATTTCCTTGTGTGTTAATATAGCTTAGAGCTTGGTTGTCTATACATACAACAAATTCCTTTGGAAATAGATAGTGCCTCCACTTATTTAGATCTTGGACCAATTCATAAAGATCTAAATCATAAGATGAATACCTTGACTTAGCTTCATTTAATCTCTCACTAAAGAAGTCTACTGGCCTCCCTTCTTGACTTAATACTACCCCCACAGCTATATTGCTTGCATCACACTCCACAACAAATGATCTGTCAAAACTAGGAAGCACAAGGATGGGTTGTGTAGCTATCTCCTTCTTCAACCTCTCAAAACCTTCATTGGCTTCCTTGGTCCATGTGAATCTGGTCTTCAATCGTCCTTTTATAGTATCTAGGATAGGTGCACAAATCTCACTAAACCTTCTCAAAAACTTCCTATTAAATTGATCCAAACCAAGGAAGCTCCTTACTTCTGTCCCTATTTTAGGAGTAGGCCAACTTAGGATTGCTTCTACTTTTCTTTTGTCAATTTTTAGATCACCTTGAGAGACTATAAAACCTAAGTATACAAGTTCTTGTCTCATGAACTCACTCTTTTCAAGATTAATGGTTAACTTCTCTTCTTGGAGTTTCTTCAACACAATCTCTAGGTGTTTCATATGCTCGTCTTTTATCTTACTAAAGATAAGGATATCATTTAAGTACACTACTACAAACACACCTATATAATCTTTTAGGATTTCATTCATTACCCTCATAAATGTACTAGGTGCATTTGTAAGCCCAAATGACATTAATAACCACTCATAGAGTCTCTATATTGTTTGAAAGGCATACTTCCACTCATCCCCCTCTTTCATCCTAATTTGATAATAACCACTCTTAAGGTCAATTTTTGAAAAGTACTTAACACCCCCAAGATAGTCCATCAAGTCTTCTATCCTAGGAATAGGAAATCTATATCTAATTGTGATCCTATTTATTGCCCTAGAATTAGTACACATCCTCCACTTACCTCCCTTTTTGGGTGCCAAAACCACTAGAACAACACATGGGATAGTGCTCTTTCTGATTAGTTCTTGGTCCAACAAGTCTTGGAATTGCCTTACAATATCCTTGTTTTGTTCTAGTGTCATCTTGTAATCAAATTTGTTAGGCAATGATGCCCCTAGCACAAAATAAATATGATGGTTGATTGCTCTTTGTGGAGGTAGGGTTCCTGGCGTCCCATCACAGATGATGTCTTGGAATTGATCTGACAACTGTTTGTCCTCTGTAGGTATAGGTTCTTTTTTTGGTGTCTCTTCTTCCTTTGGTTTCACAATGATGGCATAACCAACTCCTTCTTCCTTCATATCATGTAGGAATTATTTTCCACTCATGAGGAATGTATTGGAGTCCATAGTCTTCATTGTTTCCTCCTCTCTTAAGGACTGTATCTTATAGGTGACTTAATTCTTCTTTAATGAGTACTTATTCTCCTTGCCATGGTGGAATTCTTCTCTGTCATACTACCATGGTCTTCCTAGCAATAGTTGGAAAGCATCCATAGGTAAGACATCACAAAGTATTTTGTCTTGGTACTCTCCTATGGTGAATTCAACCCACACTTTCTCATTAACCAATATGTTTTTCCCCTTGTTTAACCAAGTCACTTTGTAGGGATATGCATGGGGTATTTTGTTTAACTTCAACTTCTGCATTGCCTCCTCTAAGATTAATTTATCTATGGATCTAGAGTCTATGATGACTCTACACACCTTTCCAAGGATCTTTCATTTGATCCTAAAGAGGGATCTCCTCTACTTGTTTTCTTCTTTACCAAGATCTTTAATTAAGACTCTCCTAAGCATGAGACTCTCACCTTTCTCTGAGTCAAGAGTTATCTCTGAATGTTTTACATGACTATCCTCTTCTTAGACATAGGCTATCTTATTCTCACCATGTGAGGATGATGCTTTGTTTGGACATCTATAGGTAGGGTGACCTATTTTTCCACAATGATAACATTTCATACTAGCAAAGTATGAACATCTGCTAAAACCACCAGTCCTACCTTTTCCACCACTCTTGAAACTCCTACCATTGAGAATCATTTTTACACAAGTCAACGGATAGGATCTCGAGATTAGATTTCCTCTCTTGAAAGAATGATGAAGTTACTTCCAAGGTTCTCCGGGGTTTTGGTACAACCTGCTTGGTTACTCAGTTGAAGATAAATGTGAATGTTCATGAGGAGGCCTTTGCTGGTATGTTCAAGACATCAAACTGCAAAACAACTTTAGTACTTTTTTTTGGTATTTTCCAACTTATCAAAGATTCATGTTTTAACTAAGGATGCAATTTTGTATTTAAAGATGATTACTTTTAGAATTAAGACAAAATTTAAATGAGTAAGGTAACAAGAAATGAAATAAACTTTCTGAAAATGAAATCGTAACGGACATAAACCATTGTCAATATTTTCTTGCAAATTGAATGATGGAGAGATTTGGAACAAACCCACGAAGTATAAATTAGACGATGTCACAATTCTATACTCGATGGATGCAATTGTTTGGAGAGAAAATGTATTCACTCATACAAAATTTTCAAAACCTATCAAATCATGAAGCCACCAATATGCGTGCACACACAAGATGGATTTATCGTTAAGCCCAATAGATGATCTTTTCTACATATTCATCATAACAAGGTAGATAGCTAACAACAAACTCCAACTAATAAAAATGTAGTTTTGAAACACAATAAACAATTGACTCTTTGAAAACAATGAACAAGCATGCACAAATTCGTCACTTTTGCATAGATAGCAGAAATATCACACCACGAATGAAGCACCAAATTGTATATTTTATTGCATTAGGAATTTGACCCTATTATATTGCTTTTGATTATAATATATAGAGTTTTGATCTATAAACTCTGACTGTCAAAATTAGGGCATCCAAGAGTCTAAATTAATGAAAATAAGATAAAATGAAAACTTTGCTGAAAGAAAACTATTGCTAACTGATACTAAACAAATTGCATGAATTTTTAATCCATTTACAATCAGTTTTTCCATGCAAGAAGGATCAAACTCATCAAGAAAAGAGAGAGAAAGAAGATAGGGTTTCTTTGCATGCAACTGAAGTTTTCTTCTTGATCTTGGAGTTCTCCCTTGGAATCTTCATCTAGGGTTCTCTCTATGGTGGGAATTGATAAGGGACCCTTAGTCCTTCAAAAAAAAGCTCCAGTTGGGCACCCATCTGATCTAGAGTTCAAACTCCATGCAAAAAAGTGATCTTGCTAGAAACGCCCATAATTTCGGACCACAACCTCTCCTCCGAAAATCTACAACTGTAAAAATTTGCTAAGTGTTGGAATCAAAAATTTGAGGAGTCAAATTTTTGGCCATTTCAGAGGCCGAAAGGCCGAAGTGTTGGGAGAGTTGAAAGACCAAAAAACTTGCATAGGCCGAAAGACCAAACTTAGCCTTTGGAGAAAATTGCTAAGTGTGAAAACTATCCTTTTCAAAATTGCTGAAGGGACCTGAGGAGTCAGTTTGGAAAGAATTTCAGATGGGAAGTGTTATCATTTTTCCTTGACCTTGTCAGAGAAAAGGCTAATTAACGAGGATCAAACAAATCCTCCTACACTTCAAGCTCAAAGGCTCAGGTAGGTGTACCTATTGGATTCACTTCTTTTAGTGAATCATGAGATGGATTCTTTCCCATCACACTTGATATAATAATCATTCATAGCTCTTTAAATAGAAAGGGAAAATGATTTGAATAATTGATTGATGAAGAAACTACAAGACAAACTAGAGACTAGCACCTTATCTATTGGGCAACAGAGTCAAACAAATGTGCACTCCCAGAAAAATTCTAACTCCAAACTCAAAAACCTGAATGAAATGCCTTGTAAGCCATTCTTCTCATTTCAATTCCTGGACATCATATTCATATGTAGACTTAAAATTCTCAGAATTTGAAAACAAGACTTACTCTTCTTAAGAGAAACTCAGATTCAAACACACAAATACCTTGTAACTGGTATATTAACATGCCTTACAAGTTAATATACAAGAATAAAAAAAAACATACAAAGACATCAGACAAGTTCTGAACAGGGATTTCCTTTGTTTTTCATTAAAAAATAATCTGAAACTGTACATTACAAGACCATGAACACCAAAATTAAGACTCAAAAGCCTAGAAGCTTCCCAACAACATAAATTTCAACATCCCCCTGTTACAATTGAGAAGAAACTGAGATATAGGAGAAAAGGAAAAACAAATTTAGTCACCGACACCTGTCCTTCTCCCAGAAAATATCTGCAACCACTTCATTCTGGTACTACCAAAATCTGATCTGATATGCCCTCAAATGGTCTATAAAATTAGATTCCTCTCTTCAATACCTTTCCAATGGTATATAATAGCTGATACTTCTGATTAAATTTCCCCCTGGATCATCAAATAAACTTTGCCTTCCCCTGCCATTTTTAGAACATTCTAAAATATTTGAATACTTTCAATAATCAAACTATTGAATTGAAATGAAATTTAAAACTCTGCACATTTTAATCCTATTTGCTCACATTGCACCAGAAATTGACAAGTGGCACTTATTGATTTGCTCTAAAAATTCATTTCTGCATTCTTGAATGGCTCCAATTTTGCCTCCTCGAGTGCGCAACTAGGTCATTACCGCTCAGTCGCAACACTTTTTTATCACCTTGCAAACCTTGCGTGAGTGCACGACAAGTTGAGTCGCCCACTTGGATGACTTTTTCAACACTTTCATTTTCATCCGCGGGTGTGCGATGAGCAATTTTGGGCTGTGTGACTAAGTGACTAGAAGCTATGCGATTGCGTGATGAGCTCGATCGCTCACCCGCAAGCCAATTTTGATGTCTCGATCTTCTTGTGTGACTGCGCGATGCACTCATATTTGGGTCTGCGACTGCATGAATGGCTCTATCTCTCACCTGCGCATCATTTTGGGCACCTCCTCTAACCAGCGCAACTGCGTGACTACTCTACTTCCTTTCTCCGTGAGCGCGCGATGTCATCTGCAAAATTATGATGTCAACCAATTGAGCATGCTTCCCAAGGCATCATTTGAGCTCACTTGTGCATAGCCTCTTTTTCATCTTCAAAGTCATATGTTTTCACTTTTTCTTATAAACATCGGATATCTCCATTCCGGGGGCAATGTGGGATAATTGATTTAACATGTTTAAAGCCCTTTCAGCATTTTCGTTCAAAACCTGTAGGGCCCGCCACGCACTGAAGTCTTCCAGCCAAGGATCCCGCCAATGGGCCTCCTGGCTCTTTCTTATTTCATATTAGAAGTGTAGCAGTATTTAAACATTAAACTTTCTGTGGCCTGGTAAATGTGGGATAACTCTTTAACCAAATTTTCTAGTTTTAAACTCGCTGCATGCCTGTGTCTTGTTTTAAATGTTTTTGAAGGCATTCGAAATGCTCCTATCCTTAAATCTTGTGTAGGACTATTTGGTTTTGTTTCCAACATGCTGCACTGATTTCCCATTGTATATCTGCCACTTGCAAGTCTATGCAAGCAACTTACTGGCAAAGGTTGTGGAAGTGGTTCACAATGCTGCACAGGCTCCACTAGTTGAAACACCTTCTTTTCAATGTAATATCAATTTGAAAATTATCCCTCAAAATCGGTGCAAGCTTTCATGCATTGTATTGCTTCTTTCATTTCCTATGCAAGCTATATGCTGAATGTATTTGCTATGTTTGTCATTTAATGGATTTGACCATTGATCTCAATTGACGCATCACCCATCATCATTGGTTCATCAGATGGATGGACTCTTGCTCAAGTGGATTGATTTGTCTTTCTCAGGGCCCATATCTAATAGAAGTGCTTGTGTCTCAGAGCAATTGGCCTATTTTCTGGAGCTGTGGAACCAAGGAGGCTAATTCAGAAACACAACTAGACCAAGCATGTCCACTTTGATGGTGTTAAATCATGACCTATAACCCGCTGGACGAGAGCAAGCCCTCTTTATGTTTTTTCTGATATGCCAATTGCATTGGCTTTAGAAATGTCTTAAAGTGTTTTATCATTCCTTCTTGGCATTCTGTGCTGGAAGTCTCTTTGGCTTCATACGTTTCTTTAGTTGTCTCAAAATGCTGGTTTTCCATTTGCAATCAACCGCCTCCATTTGGAGTAGATATATTGAATGTCTTCATTTCCTTTCATGGCACAAGTTATTGGCAATTAGTTTTGTTTTAAATGCCATTCTAGCTGTGGCATATCTCTCATAGTGTGGGGTCTTCCTTCCAATACCTGTGTTGGCTCTTTCACCTCCATTGGCACTGAATGTCCACTTGTTTTCTAATATAACACCTTCTTTGTCATATCAAATCAGGCCTCCTTGGTGTTTGACAGAGCCACCTTGCTTTGTTCTCTGCCATTTTCTACTTGCTTGGTCTTTGTTTATTTGAAAATCCTTACAAAACAGAACCCCCTTCAAATGGTGCGATGGGATTCACAATGCATGGCTTTGGAAATGCTATTTTAAAACTTTAAACACTTTCTAATGTTCTCCAAATCTACGCATCCTTTCATATGCATTGGTTGTTTTATAATGTTGATACCTTTTCGCATGCTCTTGCTAGCAAGTCAGCGCATTGACTTCTCTTTTGTTCATACTTTGTACTTTAAAAAAATTAGAAATTATCCTTTTAATGCATGGCTATTGTAGAAATCCTTTCAGATGTTATTGCCAAGCATTTTCAATAAAATGTGTAACAAAAGGATCCTTGATTTTGTCTAAGGCAACTAGTTCTGCATCTGAGCCAACTTTCTTATAAATATGTATTGCATTTTTGCACTCAATGTAGGGATACTCAAAAGTCATCATCTCCAACAATTGCATGTTGAAAGAATAAATATCAACATGTTCATTGTATTTTTCTTCATAGAGTTCAAGGAATTTATATCAATCTCTTTAAGCTGAGCTTCCCTGATTTCAAGCATCTCTTTATGACATGTATTTTATGAGGAATACCCCAACATATAACAAGTGCTTCTTTCAACAACGAAGAAAAGGATGACAAGCCTAGTTGGTAGATTACTTTGTCATCTCTTATCTTTGTAAAGTGAGGTCTTCTTGTTAACAAAATTAATACCATTTGGCACAATTTTCAAAATGCACAAACTGCCTCCAAAATCGCCCTTGAAAACTAACTGGATCACATCCAAGAAACCCAACACCTGACATAATGATTTATTCATCTATAATGAACATGCATGAAAAAGGAATTCATGCGATTCAAACCCATATGCAAGTTACAGCTTATAAAACTTGCACATTCTAAAAAACTAATTCTGTCCGCACCACCAATCTGCACAAATTACCTTCAAGACTGACTTTGAAAACTCATCATCTGAAACCTTTGGAGTTTGAACCCCTGAACATAGATTTAGTTTCATACAAGGATCATGAAACTATCACTAAATTTATTTGATGGTCCACAGATCAAATAACATTAATGTATAAAGTCAACACCTAAAACACTTTCTGAACCAAAACACAACAGATATGCAGAAATTGGGTTTGGAATCGGCAAAGAAAAGTGATCAATCAGATTGGTAGAAATCTGCAAATCTCCAGGTAGATACAATTCCATGCTTTCAATACAAGGGAAAAATCAATTATGCTAGGCATTCATCCAGATATACATTTGCAAGACCTCAAAGTAAGCCACTTCAGAATTCTGCATTTCATCATTTGGCAAATTGATAGAAACTACAAATGGAATGGACTTAGCAAATTGACCAAACAGATTCATCATGACCTAAAAATGAGGATATAAGAAGTATTTGAAATCTATAATACAATGCTAAAGGAATTGTTTCAGTTAGATCACAAGGTCAAAATTTATAATTTGTCAAACAGGGCTACTCAGAAATCTGGGCAGAACAAAGAAATGAGACATTTCTGGAAGACCAAGTTTGAGGGATTGGATAACCTATCAAACAGATTCAAAATGGATTGAGCTTTGAAACATAAGTTCTTTGATATACATATTAAAAATTCCTCAAAGTGGGAGGCCATGAAAATTAACGGGATACAAGATATTCAAAGGCAAACTAGGCCTATTATAGCAAATTAATAGTTAGGAAAAAGTGCAAATTTGGACAAGCCCCTTTGAATGGCTATCCCCAAAACATATCCAAACTGCAATTTAGGACCTGGAACCCACTACATATGCCAAATGAAAGGTGAGGAACATGTCTCCCAAGCAGTTTTTCACACAAATCAATAGGCCCCATTTTTGCCTGTGTTCAAAGTAAGGAGTCTCCGCATGTTTTTAGGGGTTAGTTACCTTGCCTTAGAGGAATTTTTAGTATAGTCACTCCAAATTTCTCCAAAATTTGAGAGTACTAACATTGGCTCTATCTGGGGACACATGCCCCATGCGGGCATGCAAAGAATTCAGAATCATTGGTACAACAGACCATTCAAAAACAAATTAGACTTTTCTCTTCCTCTCTCTTTCTATATTCTCTTCTCAAACTGGAAATCTTATTGAAAACCACACACCACACACAACTGAAAACAAAGCAACTATACAATGTATACATCGCTTACAAAAACCTCAAACCCTTTCACAATTGAAACTATCACTTGCCTCTATCAAAAATCTGATTCTCTTCTTGGCATACAAATATCAAACTGAAAATGCATTTATACAGCTGCTGCTCAAACTCACAAGGAATCATAAAAATGAAAAATACCTTGTTTGTAACTCCTTTCATGTCTTCATAAATTCTTCCATCAGAGGTATCATAATCAAAAGGATGAAACTCATTCTTCACATCATCAAATGTCAGAAAATATGAACCATAACAATAAGGAAATGCATAATGATAAAAACCATCAAACTCCACTTGCATCACCCCCTCATTAGCCGGCTGGTCCGTAGAGAAACTAAATGACTCATACTCACATAATCCATGTATACCAAAGTCTAGAAAAACCTCACAATGGAAAGGCATATCAGCATGTTGTTCAAAACATGGATTGGAAACCTCCTCCACTTTCAAACTAACCACATGGTCATAAGAAGCCAGTTGATCAGCATCACAACCTTGCTCATTACATGGAACAATGGAATCATTAAAAGGAACTTCAAACTCACAATCAATTTTAGCATGGGAAGAGACATAATCTGATTTCTTACTGCATATTGACACATTTTCAACATCAAAATCAGAATAGATGAAATCTGAAAACTGAATGCATTCCTCAAACAACGGATTTACAACACTGTGTTTTTCTCCCATATAAACATGGTAACAAAGAGATGGCTGATCTATATCAATGTCCTCATCAAACACATCATTAGTATAAAATTTGAAGACATTAGTACCCCTACTGTCATAATCACTATCATAATCCATTTCAGCATATGATTCAAAATCAGAGATATCATTATAATTAGACTCAACACCTCGATCATTAGGCAAAGAAGTGGATAAAAAATTCATACTACCTTCTTGAATCGAAGGAGATGGGGAAAGAAACCAATTATCCTCAAGTTTCTCATAATGTGTAGGATTTTCATTACACAAACAATTCATATGCTGAAACAGATCATTATTAAATGCAGGGATTTCAAAAACACACTCATCTTGCACTCTACTCTTTGACTGAAAAGACCCAACTAACTGATCTCCATCCTGATTTTCATTCATAATATCATGGTAAAGTTGCAAGATAGCATCATATTCCATCCCATAGGGAAAACCCTCATTTACTATCCCTCTTTCCTCAAGTTTTGATACCAGATTCATTTCAAAACTCTGAAGACCAAACTCATTTGTATCATGCGGATGTAAAATACTATTTTCAGAATTGGTGAAGATACACTTACCTTCACATGTTGATTTGCATTCATTCCCACAAATGCTCTTATCTTCCCATGCTACCTTATGCTCACATAATAACAATGAATCATCATCTTCTATCATATCATTTTCTTGTGAAACATAAGTTTCAACATCCTCTTGATTCTGATAGGAGTGTAAAACGCACACATCCTCTTCATCATTCAAAACATTGTTAGTATCATTGCATTTAGGATCAAAATGAGAGAGTATTTCTGACATAACTTTGTAAGGCAAAGGTTCATTGAACAAGTCAGCATTATAAGCAATTG
>MU223816.1:423602-446357 GCA_018584345.1 Thuja plicata | reverse complement strand
TCAGTAGGAATTTCATTTGGGGAACCATGAATGCCATCAAAGCATAATGGTGCATATCTTTTTATAGAAAAATTTCTGCAAGAATTCATTATTGGTTGTATCTTTTATGAAATCATATATGGTACTTCTGACATATATTTGAACAAATCAGATATATACTAGATATTTTGACATGAACCTTGCAACTTCAACCATCTGTCTTTTAAAATAATAACATACTTCTAACTTGATATCTGAATCTTTTGAACTGAGAAGTATGAGAGATCTCCAAATTATTTTCCCCCTTTCTAGTGAATTCTTCACCTATTGAGGAAACTTTTCTTTCATATAAAGAACATAAGGATTACCTGGGAATACAATTGCAGTTTCTGCTCTTATTTCTTTGACTGGAAATCTGGCAGATCTAGAGCCTTCTTGATAGCTCCATCAGGTTCATTTCAACATAGAGTTGCCACCTCCTTGCAGAGGAAAGTTTTCAAACAGGAAAAAGCCATTTGACACATACATTTATTTATGGGTTCTCTCCAACCAGCAAAGCCACACAAATCTTTTATAATTATTAAAATAAAATACTTCCAAGGTATCCTTCTACAAATTTGAAACTACTTCCAGATTCTATTATCTTGACTCTTTCTTTCAAAACCAGATTCTGGGGTTAACATAGCAAGACAAGGAAACCACTCTCCTACACTCACTGACCATTTTAGTGAAACTTTACTTACTCCCCAGTAGAGTCACCATTCTGTTAGCATTTTTCCTTGACCTTGTCAGAGAAAAGGCTAATTAACGAGGATCAAACAAACCCTCCTACACTTCGAGCTCAAAGGCTCAGGCGGGTGTACCTATTGGAATCACTTCTTTTAGTGAATCATGAGATGGATTCCTGCCCATCACACTTGATATAATAATCATTCACATCTGTTTAAAAAAAAAGGGAAAATGATTTGAATAATTGATTGATGAAGAAACTATAAGACAAACTAGAGACCAACGCCTTATCTATTGGGCAATAGAGTCAAACAGATGTGCACTCCCAGAAAACTTCTAACTCCAAACTCAAAAACCTAAATGAAATGCCTTGCAAGCCATTCTTCTCATTTCAATTCCTGGACATCATATTCATATGCAGACTTAAAATTCACAGAATTTGAAAACAAGACTTACTCTCCTTGAGAGAAACTTAGATTCAAACATATAGATACCTTGTAACTGGTATATCAACATGCCTTACAAGTTAATATACAAGAATCAAAACAAACATACAAAGACATCAGACAAGTTCTGAACAAGGATTTCCTTTGTTTTTCATTAAAAATCATCTGAAACTGTACATTGCAAGACCATGAACACCAAAATTAAGACTCAAAAGCCTAGAAGCTACCCAGCAGCATAAATTTCAACATCCCCCTGTTACAATTGAGAAGAAACTGAGATATAGGAGAAAAGGAAAAACAAATTTAGTCACCGAAACCTGTCCTTCTCCCAGAAAATATCTGCAGCCACTTCATTCTGTTACTGCCAAAACCTAATCTGATATGCCCTCAAATGGTCTGTAAAATCAGATTCCTCTCTTCAATACCTTTCCAACAGTATATAATAGCTGATACTTCTGATTAAATTTCCCCCTAGATCATCAAATAAACTTTGCCTTCCCGTGCCATTTTCAGAACATTCTGAAATATTTGAATACTTTCAATAGTCAAACTATTGAATTGAAATGAAATTTAAAACTCTGCACATTTTAATCCTATTTGCTCACATTGCACCAGAAATTGACAAGTGGCACTTATTGATTTGCTCTAAAAATTCATTAATACATTCTTGAATGGCTCCAATTTTTCTTCCGTGAGTGCATGACTAGGCCATTACCGCTCAGTTGCAACACTTTTTTATCACCTTGCAAACCTTGCGCGAGTGCGTGACAAGCTGAGTCACCCACTCGCATGACTTTTTCAACTCTTTCATTTTCATCTGTGGGTGCGCGATGAGCAATTTTGGGCTGTACGAATGAGTGACTAGAAGCTGTGTGACTGCGTGACGAGCTTGGTTTCTCGGTCTTCTTGTGCGACTACGTGACACACTCATATTTGGGTCTGCGACTGCGCGACTATCTCTGTTGCTCACCCGCGCATCATTTTGGGCACCTCCTCTAACTAGCACGACAGCACGACTACTCTGCTTCCTTTCTTTGTGAGCGCGCGATGTCATCTGCAAAATTATGATGTCAACCAATCGAGCATGCTTCCCAAGGCATCATTTGAGCTCACTTGTGCATAGCCTCTTTTTCATCTTCAAATTCATACGCTTGCACTTTTGCTTATAAACATCGGATATCTCCATTCCAGGGGCAATGTGGGATAATTGATTTAACATGTTTAAAGCCCTTTCAACATTTTCATTCAAAACCTATAGGGCCCGCCATGCACTAAATTCTTCCAACCAAGGAGCCCACTAATGGGCCTCCTGGCTCTTTCTTATTTTATATTAGAAGTGTAGTAGTATTTAAACATTAAACTTTCTATGGCCCAGTAAATGTGGGATAACTCTTTAACCAATTTTTCTAGTTTTAAACTTGTTGCATGCCTGTGTCTTGTTTTAAATGTTTTTGAAGGCATTCGAAATGCTCCTCTCCTTAAATCTTGCGCAGGACTATTTGGTTTTGTTTCTAGCATGTTGCACTGATTTCCCACTATATATCTGCCACTTGCAAGTCTGTGCAAGCAACTTATTGTCAAAGGTTGTGGAAGTGGTTCAGAATGCTGCATAGGCTCCACTAGTTGAAACACCTTCTTTTCAATGTAATATCAATTTGAAAATTATCCCTCAAAATCAGTGCAAGATTTCATGCATTGTATTGCTTCTTTCATTTCGTACGCAAGCTATATGCTGAATGTATTTGCTATGTTTTTCATTTAATGGATTTGACCATTGATCTCAATTGACGCATCACCCATCATCATTGGTTCATCGGATGGATGGACTCTCGCTCAAGTGGATTGATTTGTCTTTCTCAGGGCCCATATCTAATAGCAGTGCCTGTGTCTCAGAGCAATCGGCCTATTTTCTGGAGCCGTGGAACCAAGGAGGCTAATCCAGAAACCCAACTGGACCAAGCAAATCCACTTTGATGGTGTTAAATCGTGACCTATAACCCGCTGGACGGGAGCAAGTCTTCTTTATGTTTTTGTTGATATTCCAATTGCATTGGCTTTAGAAATGTCTTAAAGTGTTTTATCATTCCTTCTTGGCATTCTGTGCTGGAAGTCTCTTTGGATTCATACGTTGCTTGAGTTGTCTCAAAATGCTGGTTTTCCATTTGCAATCAACCGCCTCCATTTGGAGTAGATATATTGAATGTCTTCATTTCCTTTCATGGCGTAGGTTCTTGGAAATTAGTTTTGTTTTAAATGCCATTCCAGCTGTGTGGCATATCTCTCATAGTGTGGGGTCTTCCTTCCAATACCTGTGCTGGCTTTTTCACCTCCATTGGCGCTGAATGTCCACTTGTTTTCTAATATAACACCTTCATTGTCATATCAAATCAGGCCTCCTTGGTGTTTGACAGCACCACCTTGCTTTGTTCTCTGCCATTTTCTACTTGCTTGGTCTTTGTTTATTTGAAAATCCTTACAAAATAGAACCCCCTTCAAATGGTGGGATGGGATTCACAATGCATGGCTTTGGAAATGCTATTTTAAAACTTTAAACACTTTCTAATGTTCTCCAAATTTGCGCATCCTTTCATATGCATTGGTTGTTTTATAATGTCGATACCTTTTCGCATGCTCTTGCTAGCAAGTCAACGCATTGACTTCTCTTTTGTTCATACTTTGCACTTTAAAAAATTTAGAAAGTATCCTTTCAATGCATGGCTATTGTAGAAATCCTTTTAGATGTTATTGCCAAGCATTTTCAATAAAATGTGTAACAAAAGGATCCTTGATTTTGTCTAAGGTAGCTAGTTCTACATCCGAGCCAACTTTCTTATAAATATGTATTGCATTTTTGCACTCAATGTAGGGATACTCAAAAGTCATCATCTCCAACAATTGCATGTTGAAAGAATAAATATCAACATGTTCATTGTATTTTTCTTCATAGAGTTCAAGGCATTTATATCAATCTCTTTAAGCTGAGCTTCCCTAATTTCAAGCATCTCTTTATGATATGTATTTTATGAGGAATACCCCAACATATAACAAGTGCTTCTTTCAACAACGAAGAAAAGGATGACAAGCCCAGTTGGTAGATTACTATGTCGTCTCTTTTCTTTGTAAAGTGAGGTCTTCTTGTTAACAAAATTAATACCATTTGGCACAATTTTCAAAATGCACAAACTGCCTCCAAAATTGCCCTTGAAAACTAACTGGATCACATCCAAGAAACCCAACACCTGACATAATGATTTATTCATCTATAATGAACATGCATGAAAAAGGAATTCATGCGATTCAAACCCATATGCAAGTTACATCTTATCAAACTTGCCCATTCTGAAAAACTAATTCTGTCTGCACCGCCAATCTGCACAAATTACCTTCAAGACTGACTTTGAAAACTCATCATGTGAAACCTTTGGAGTCTGAACCCCTGAACATAGATTTAGTTTCATACAAGGATCATGAAAATATCACTAAATTTCTTTGATGGTCCATAGATCAAATAAAATTAATGTATGAAGTCAGCACCTAAAACACTTTCTGAACCAAAACACAACAGATATGCAGAAATTGGGTTTGGAATCGGCAAAGAAAAGTGATCCATCAGATTGGTAGAAATCTGCAAATCTCCAGGTAGATACAATGCCATGCTTTCAATATGAGGGAAAACTCAATTATCCTAGGCATTCATCCGGATACACATTTGCAAGACCTCAAAGTAAGCCACTTCAGAATTCTACATTTCATCATTTGGCAAATTGATAGAAACCGCAAATGGAATGGACTTAGCAAATTGATCAAACAGATTCATCATGACCTAAAAATGGAGATATAAGAATTATTTGACCTCTATAATACAATGCAAAAGGAATTTTTTCATTTAGATCACAAGGTCAAAATTTATAATTTGTCAAACAGGGCTACTCAGAAATCTGGGCAGAACAAAGAAATGAGACATTTCTGGAAGACCAACTTTGAGGGATTGGATAACCTATCAAACAGATTCAAAATGGATTGAGCTTTGAAACATAAGTTCTTTGATATACATATTAAACATTCCTCAAAGTGGCGAGCCATGAAAATTAACAGGATACAAGATATTCAAAGGCAAACTAGGCCTATTATAGCACATTGATACTTAGGAAAAAGTGCAAATTTGGACAAGCACCTCTGAATGGCTATCCCCAAAACATATCCAAACTAAAATTTAGGAGTTGGAACCCACTGCATATGCCAAATGAAAGGTGAGGAACATGTCTCCCAAGCAGTTTTTCACACAAATCAATAGGCCCCATTTTTGCCTGTGTTCAAAATAAGGAATCTCCGCATGTTTTTAGGGGTTAGTTACCTTGCCTTGGAGGAATTTTCAGTATAGTTACTCCAAATTTCTCCAAAATTTGAGAGTACTAACAGGAAGCTCTAAGAATTTGCACTATCTATTGGACTTCCTCATAGTTTATATCTTTCCTCTTCACTTTGTTGATCCTCCGTTCTTGCTTCTCCCTGAAAAATGGTCAGTTCAGAAGCGAAGAACTTGATCTCTTCTGCATGTTCAGACACCCTTTGCATTTCTTCCTTTGAGTAGAACAACTAGTGTAAGGCCTCTTTGGTGCTGACACCTGCCATAATGTATTTGAATTGTTGAACCACCTCCTTTGATGGACATAGGATCTGTTTATCTTGATCGCTGTATAAGTCGAGGCCAATCCCTATGAAGAAATCATCTATCTCTTCCACCCATTCCATGACCTCCATCTATTTTTCCAATATGTAGGCTTGAAACTCTTCACAGACCTTAATTTTATTTTCTATGTGCTTGATCTAGGTTCCAAATTTGTCTAGCTCTTTGCCCTCATATATCTTCACTAAGATTTGGAAGCATTGTTTCTTGATTATCTTTAGGTCTTGGAGGGCGGCTTGCCATTTGGTTATCTCAGAATCTAAGCCACCTTTATTCACCATCAGGTCTATCAACTTTGTTGTTTAAGTTAAGATGTCTCTATAAATCTTAAACACCAGTTTGATGGATCCTTCTCCGTACCGTTCAAAGTCATTTTTCCAGTCTGCACTTTCTTGATCGAAGGAAGGGGTCAAACCTACTGATAAATCTAGGGTGGCCCACTTTTCTAATACAACCTGTAATGAGGCCTCTGAGAAAATTGGATCAATGGGACCCACCATTTTATGAATGAAATTCTTCAAATCCTAATTCTTCTCTATTAAGGACTTTATGGTTTCCTCATCCTTTCTCATGAATCCTAGACTATGGTTAAGCCCTAAAGCTACCAATGTCTTTCTACCTTCCCTAGTAAGGTCACCAGAGTCTACCTCTTCATGTGTGTAATCTTCAAGGGTCACTTGTGTTTGAGAAGTGCTAACAGAAGGAATTTCTACTTGTGCCTTCACGCGACCCCTAGTGTCTTGGGTGACTTAGGATATTGTTCTAGCTGGTATGCTAACCTTTGTCTGATGGATGGCTTGTCCTAAAGAGGCCATACTTGTGTCTTATCCTTCTTCCTCATTAATGCAAGTCCTCATTTGAGTCTGAATCTCTTTAGTAAACCAAGTAGGTTTACTAAAGGTGGTGACTGGCTCATATGGGGCAATGTGGAGGATTGACACCAAGTTTTGTGGCTCGGGGGACAATTTCTCCTCTGACTCTTTATCCTGTTCCCCCTCCTATTCACCATATCCTTCATTCATTTCTTCTTTGTGTCCTTCTCCTTCTCCCCTTCCTTCTCCTCCCTTCTCTTCCTCTACTGCCCTATCTTTTCCATCCTTACCTTGGCCCTCTTCCCCCAAGGAACTGATCAAAAATTTTGAATTGAGGCCAGTCATGGCCTCTAGTGTGGTTTTGAAAGGTGACATGGCTTCTATGCTTATTGACCCCTAAGGAGTTGGGATGGAGCAAGGTAGGGGGACATATGGTGGTGGAGTAGGTGTTGGAATTATGAGTGGCAGAGTAGGAATAGGAACTATGAGTGGTAGAGTAGGAATATGAAGAGTCGAAATGGGAGGTGGGAGTGTAAAAGTTGAAGGAGGTGGAGTCGGTGTTGGAGTTGGAAGAGAAGGTGGTGGAGTAGGAATTGGAGGTAGGAGAGAGGTTGGTAGAACAATAATGTGATGTGGTGGAGTGGAAGTGGGACTTTCTTATGTGGCTTTATCCCCTGTTATGTATTGAGCTACTGTGGTATCTTGAGTTTCAGGCGCTTGGCCTATGTTGGAGCTTATCCTTGTGATTGGCATGTTTAGTGCTAGATTGGTGAACTGGGTCAGAGGTGGAGTGAGGCCCACATGTAGCTGGATAAGTGTAGGAGCTCCCATGTTGAATCTTGTTATCGAATCATTTGTATCCTTTTCCTGGTCCGCAAAGCCTTCTAGGCCTTCAAAATTAGATATCTGGAACTGATCTAAGCCTAAGGCATATAAAGGATTTTTCTTCTCTTTAGGATCTTCTATATGTTTCCTAGAAGTCTCATTTTATTTCCTCTTTTGAGATCTTGTCCTTTTAAACAGAGGTGCATCTACTTCTTCTTCTGGCTCGTCTTGTAAGGTTTCCAGTTGTGGAGAAGCCGAAGCTCTCCTCCTTTTATACATTTTCTTCCTCTTTTCAGTGGTAGGAGGAGATTGGCCAGAAGTGGAAGGGCCTTCATCTTTTGGGGCCTGTGATGATCCCACTAGAGGATCTATCTATCCATTCATCCTAGTTTTAGGAGCCTTGTGCCTTGGATTCAGACCATACTCTACCACACATTCATGGCCATAAACTGTACTAGGTTTCTGAGGTGGGGCCTTCTTATATTGGGGCACTATGGAATTCTCCCCATGTTGATTATCCAGCTTCTTGAGTGGCTCCATCAATTTATTCAGAGGAATTGGATCCATCTTATAAGGCCTCTTAATCCATGTTTTGGTTGTTTGGATCACATGCCTAGCATGGAATTCAATATCATCGTTCTCATCCTTATCAATTTCAGCATTCATGATGGGCCTATTGTATACTTTTTCGTCTATGTAAATTGACTCCAGTACCATATCTGAATCCTTTTCCAAAACCTTTGGGGGAATTGGGGTCTTCAAGGTCTCCTATGAAAGGGTAAGGGACATCCTACAATAATCCCTGATTCTGACCTCATGATCATCTCTAGAGTTTACCAAGTGATCTTCAAGGTGCGGTTCATGAATATAGAATTAGCCAATAATGTGGTTGTATGTACCTATTGGGTCAAACTTGGGCCAGACTATTTTGTACAGTTGAAGTGGGCACTCATCCCACTCGAAGGCCAAGGATTTACAAACTTTCATATCTTGGAGAGTGTACGAGCCCAAAAGAATAGGGAATTCCCAGCAATGCTTCTTCTTATGATTTATATGCTCATAGGTATCTGTGAGCCGCCTGGCCATTTCCAGAGTAATTATCTAGTCAGATGGGTACCTGGGCAACTTCTTTGGGTTCAAAGTAGACCCTGCCACCCGAATATATGTGAATGTTCTAAATTGTATATAATAAGCCCCAATGGCCCTCACCTTGGTAGTGTAACCACCTTAATTTTGTATGCTCTGACCATAAACCATATTTTCCCTAAGTGTGATCATACCCCTAATTATTTCAAGACAATTCTTCAATTCATTGGCATAATTCATTTAAATCAAATTTAATCTCCTAAGTGATTTAATCACTAAATTACATTAATGGCCTTAGCCAACTAAATCAAAACAATTCAAATCAATCAAAACAAATAAAAAACATGGATAAAGTAATTAATTAAAGAAATTAAATAAATACTAAATTACATTTCCATTTGCAAAAAGGGAAAGTCAAATCCCTAACCAATGGGAGTTAAATCACTTTGATCACACTTAAAATAATCAAATACTTGCTCAAAAAAGCATTAAAATGACTTCGTCATCGAAAGACTAAAGGCATGACAGTTCCTTGACTAAGTCAAGACTGTTGGATTCATGGCTTCAATTCTCACAAGTTGGATATCTTATGTCTACCTTTTTCTCATATTCTTATTAAGCTCCTGGAAGCTTTGTACTGACCTTCGTTCGATCAAGTTTGGAGTCAATATTATCAATTCTCAGACGACAACCAAGTTCAAAATTGGTATTTTTAAGATCTTTGGTTATTGACCTTTGTTCGATCAAGTTCAAAGTCTATTCTATCAGTTTAGTTCAATCAAGTGCGAGACTGATCTCATTAGACATTTCGTTCGATCAAGTGCAAAATTGTCACACTTTCTGAAGTCAACATAAAAAATTTCTTTGAATCAATGCACTGCTCCCACATCTATTCAAAGAGGGGAAAATGTAACCACCCTAATTTGGTATGTTCTGACCATAGACCCTATTTTTCCTAAGTGTGATCATACCCCTAATTATGTCAAGACAATTCTTCAATTTATTGGCATAATTCATTTAATTCAAATTTAATCTCCTAAGTGATTTAATCACTAAATTACATTAATTTCCTTAGCCAATTAAATCAAAACAATTCAAATCAATCAAAACAAATAAAAAACATGGCTAAAGTAACTAATGAAAAGGAATTAAATAAATCCTAAATTACATTTCCATTTGCATAAAGGGAAAGTCAAATCCCTAACCAATGGGAGTTAAATCACTTGGATCACCTCACATGGATCACTAAAGATTCAATCTCCACCTCTCTTCCACTTTCAATCCTAACCTCTCATTCACCAAATTCTTCTATAAATAGAATGAATTTTAAGCTCAATGTACCCCTAATTTGAGATTTCAATTTACAAACTTATGTTGTTCTTATTTCCATAGATCTTAATTGCATTTTAGCTCATTATTCATTTGCATTGTTATAATCTTTCATTTTAGAGCTTAAAATGAACATTTATTGAGCATTTAGAGTAAATTCATTTGAATCTTCCATTCTAAGTTGTATATGTCACTGATAAATGCATAATCTAAGGGCAATTATAGCATTATTCACACTCTTCTTAGATTGGAATAAATGGGTTGATTTTAGTGATTGATTTGCTTTCTTACTCTTTCTTTTCACTAATATAATGACTTATTAAAGTGTTGTGTTGCAGACAATAGGTACACAAATAACACACACATTTCTTGTTGGATTTGATAAACACAAAACCTCTCAAGAACACCTGCATGCACATCTGTCACAAGAAGAAGCAAGATACAGAAGACAGAAGAGAAACTATGGAGGCCAAAAAGCCAGAGACATCGTATGCAACAGAAAACAATATATTAACAATATGTTTCTATCAATTACAATGTGATGTAAAAACTCTGTAAAATAAACTAAGAGGTGAATCCTTATAAAAGGAATCACGAAACCCTAAAGAATTAGAAAGCTTCCTAAGTATAACTTAAGCAAAGAGTAAATAGACTAATAATTAAATGATTTAATTATTAGCTATACTAAGACTACTCTAACACCCCCCCTTAAGTGTAACTTAGGGAGAAGCAAAACAACTAAAGCCTATTGCAGAATGCAGGAAAGATGGGTCTCGGAAACAAGGCCTGATCAGGTACCCAAGTACAAGAAAATAAACTAGATGAAGGAAACTAAGACTTCAATCTAGCGAAAGTCCCAGAGAGAGGAATAAGAATGAGCAAGAAGCATCTCCGAAGCATGGAACTATAAACTCTGTCAGAAGAAACTGCTGGAACCCCCACTGAAGTGCATGACCAGGTAGAGAAGACAAAGTCTTAAGAGATAATCAATTAAACCAGGAAGCAATAGAACCAACAGGTGAACCCCCCCATAATGCTGAACTGGGAGAGGTGACAGGAACACTAAAATACAATGCCAGAAACATCTACAGAAGAAGAACCAGGAACACCAATAGTGCAACAGAAGTACAGACACAGGATAAAGGGCAGTGTCACTGACACACAATATGGGATAATGTCATGGAAGGTACACTCACTTGACAAAGGTGGATGCGCCTAAAATGGCATAATCATCATAACCCCCCATGGCACTTTATAACAGAGTGCAAGTACTAAAACCATACAAGGTGTACAAGATCCTAGAAATGTAGAAGTAGACACTTTATCTTAGTGTGTTTACAGAAAAAAGATGCAACAGTAGAGATACAACAAGCTCAGAAGTCAGAAAGAAGAGTAAGCTAGAAAAGCAGAAGAAGAGATCCCAGGACCTGTAGAACCAAGCAATCCACCAGAGTGAAAAAAATGCCAAACTCAGAGGAGATAAAAACTGGAGCAAAATTTGGAAAAAATACCCCTGCCACTGAATAGTTCACTGAACCAGCTTTTCGACGATATCTGGTTTTCCAAAAACGAAGTCCGGATGAGCTAGATATGACTCCCGGAAGGCAAAAATAGACATCGGACTTCAACAGAAAAAAACACTATCAAAATGGCAGAACCCAAAACCCTAACCTCCATCATCAAAAATTTCTCGGAAAGAGCTTTCCGACGGTATATGGAAGTCAGAAAAAGACCCCCGGATGCTCAAGATAGAGAGAAAACAGTCCCGGGGGGTCAGAAAGGCCCCAAAAAGCAAAAAATAAGCCCCTGGGGCTAAAAAAAATAGGCCTCTGGGTGCATGGCGCGCGCAGGGGCTTAAGACCGGAGCCCACGGTTCACAAGGTGACCAATCGCCTAAAGATTAAGCCTGCGGGGGCTAAAGGGGCCGCTGGGCTAAGCGGCTCGGCGGAGCAGTGCGGGGCCGGTGGCTAGCCAACGGAGCGGGGAGGAGCGGCCGCAGGGGCGGCGGAACCGGATGCAGGTACCGGAGCGGCTGGGGATGCCGGGCGGCGGGGGAGGCTGGGCAACGGGGGGCCATGGAGGGCGCCAGGCGGCGGGGGTGCCGGAGGAGCCGGTGGGTGAGGGGCCAGGGTGACACGATGAAAAAAACACTGCGCGCGCCAAAAAAATATTAAAAAATGTTTTTTTTTGAAAAACGTGCCTGTACGACCCTTGGAGGCCAAGAAATTTCTCTCCGAGGCTCTAGTGTCGAAATCAGACGTGCCTTATATGGATTCTGGGGTTTTTGGGCCTTCTGGACGCAACCGTGAGGTCGATTTTGGTCCAAAGTGCCTCAAAAAACAAAGACCCCCCAGAATCAATAAAAAATACCAGAAAAGACTGGTGTTTCTACAAACCCTTGCTTGCTTCAATCAAAGAATGAAAAACCAGCTGCAGGATGGCTCTGATACCATGTTGGATTTGATAAACACAAATCCTCCCAAGAACACCTGCATGCACATCTGTCATAAGAAGAAGCAAGATACAAAAGACAGAAGAGAAACTATGGAGGCCAAAAAGCCAGAGACATTGTATGCAACATAAAATAGTATATTAACAATATGTTTCTATCAATTACAATGTGATGTAAAAACTCTGTAAAATAAACTAAGAGGTGAATCCTTATAAAAGAAATCACGAAACCCTAAAGAATTAGAAAGCTGCCTAAGTATAACTTAAGCAAAGAGTAAATAGACTAATAATTAAATGATTTAATTATTAGCTATACTAAGACTACTCTAACATTTCTGGCACCCACCATGGGGCTAAATCTCAGATTTTACCTCACCTTTATATTCATTTTGGACTAATTTCTCTTCTCTATTTTCAGGTATAGAGTTGCCTTTAGTCATCAAGGCTCGCATCTAGGAAATTGGATCTCATTGTGAAAATTGGATCGCACCCTAGATATCAAAGATCACATCCAGCAAATCCTAGCTCATTTTTAGCAAAGGCTCACATCTGATATAAATTCTGTTTCCTTTAGTGCAAAGCATTGCTTCTGGGAAATTGGGTTGCATCCAAGGTTTCTAGCATCATTTTTAGGAAAGGAAATCACATCTCATTATTTTCTTGGATTTTAAAATGTCTAACCACTAATATTTTGGTCTGGTTTTCTTCTGTCTGCTGAGCAACCTAATTTTTGATTGCAGATTGTTGTTTGTACCTTTTTCTCAAAAAGGTGGAAAGGAATTGTTAGCTTGTGGTTTGCAGGTTTTTGGATAGTCTAACTTGTTTTTACTTGTTCAAAGTTTTCACGCTAAATACATTTTCTTATCATTTAATAAATTAATCAGAGGATTATGCACTTTTCCTTCAAGGAAAATCAGAAACTCAAAAGTTGATTTATTACTTAAAAAGAATTTGGGGTAAATGAACAAGGAAAACCTCATTTTATAATTCTTTTTGGCAAGTAATTGAACAAACACAAATCATTAAATCTTGTAGGCTAATTGAACAAGCTTCATTGTATAATTCCTTTGAATTGAAATTGAACAACACAAATCATCTAAAATTGTGGAAAAAAGAACATTCATTGTCTAATTTTGGATATAGTAATGGAACAAGCAAACCATTTAAATTTGTGGGAAAAAGAACACTCAAACTTTGATTTTCAAGTACTTTGTGTTTTCATAAGATAGGAGTTTTTGAATCAAACTAAAGCTTATTTCTTGATCTCACTAGAGGATTTTCTCTTCCTTCCAAGTGGAGGAATCAAAAACTCATCATAGGAGATTGAGTTGTGAGTGAATTTATTTGAGGGAAAGAACTTTGATTGTAGTGTTTGTGGGAGAAAACGGAATGCAATAGGAGAGTATGCTCTTCTTATTTTGAAGAATTATAAATCTTGAACTCCTAAGCTCGCTAATCCTTTGTATGATTTCAAAAACATTAGAGGGCCTGCTTGTTGAGGAAAACATCTCCCGGGATGACCCAAGTGAGGACAGGTTTACGCCAAACCTTCTATCTCACTATAAATAATTTCTTCCTTGTAGGCTAAAGCCTCGGAAGATGGAATCTATTTTGTTCTTGGAATTTTGACATCATTCCTTGAACATGCTTGGGTGTGTGTAGAGAGAAGCCACTTGAATCTTGCTTGTGAGACTACACACATTTGAGTACTCATAGGGCTATACGCCTCAATTTTGACTTGTGCAATTCTATGGGAGATGGTTGCGAATATATTTCCCATCATAGTAGACAATTGTAGTAGAAAATACTTGATTTATCCCCGAAAGTGTGATAAGATTTGTGCAAGGCAAATAGTAATTGCCCCAAGATACTCATCATTTCATGTCCTCACTTGTGTTTAGAGTCGACTAATATGGAATCATAACAAGAGCCATTGCATGCTTGGTGATGGTCATATTATGATTAGCATTTGAGTGTGTACCTGAGTCTACAAGAAAATATTTTCATCCTATTCTTAGAAACTAGGGATTAAGGATGTATTTGTTCACCCCTAACAATGAAACATTGCGTGATGTGCTTAAAATATAATTAAAAAGATAAATCCTTCAAACAAGAAGCAAAATTCAATCCTTAGACTACATGCTGTGTTTTTCACTCAATGGAAAGTCTCAGATAAAAATCTGCAATCAGACAAATTTCATGCATTTTGAGACAAAATTGAAAAACTTGACAAAACATTGACAGAACATCAGAGGCTCACATCTAGTTGTATTAGGTCGCATTTAGGATCCTAGCTTTCTTTTGGTCATTTATGTATCACATCTAGGGAGAAATATCGCATGCAATATATCAAAGCTCGCATCCTGCATATCAAAGCTTGCATTTGGTTAAGAAGAACCTCGCATTTAGTATGTCACATTTAGGATAGTGGGCACTTAAATAGTTGTCTCTTAGAGAAAATTAGTATATTTTGGTACCCTTTTGGCTCCTTAGTCTGGTCCTGTTTCTTTTTCTGATCTCCCTATTTTTGTTTCAAAACTTTTTCACAAGTCTACCTTGCATGTACTTTTGGGTTCTTACAATTGGTCTCAAAACATGTGTTCTATTCACTTTTCAAAACAAATTGATTCTGAGATCACTATCAGGGAATTCTAACCCTTTGACGGTGGATTCATTTACTTCCATCAAACAAAAAAAATCCTTTACAACTTGGACACACTTACTTGGATAATTTGATACTTCACTTGACACTATTGGGAAACTTTTGACATAGTTGAGATTCAACTTCATGGTTAACACAAGAGACAACAAGTATCTTGCTGATGAATTAGAAGTAGCTCATATATTGCTACACTTTCAACAAGGAGAAACATCTCACAATCCCTTATTTGACAAAGAATCACCCGCAATGGAAGCTCCTAGAAATGAATGGAGTACAACTTTTGAAGAATACAACAATGAAAAGAACCGAAGACAAGAAGACAATATTAGTGAGGAAGAAATTCACATCACTCACCCTTTGTTTGACTTGGATAGTGATTGAGATGTACCCGAAGAAGAGTATAATAGACTCAAACAAAGTAGAAAATTCCAAAGAACCTTGGAAAATATTATTGGTGAACACAAATAAAATTACTTTGTACATCTATCATCCATTGGAGTTAAACTAACTAAAGATTATGATGTTGAAAGACTAAAGGAAAAAGAGATACCAACCCCTATCTCTATTCTCACCAAAAAATTGACCTTGATGCAAGCCGAACTTGCAACAGTCAAACAAGAGAAGGTCAAACCAACAAAAAAATACTCTTTGGATCACATTTGTCCATTTATTTTTGACAAGAGTATTAACATGATTCCATTTCATCCCAACATGGAAAGGCATAAATATGACAAGTATAAGGGAGAGGCTAATCCACATGAACACATGAGAGATTTTCATGCTCTAAGCATAGAGTACATGCATGAACCTACATACCTAATGAGGCTATTTCTGGGAAGTCTAGGTAGAGATTCTATGGAGTGGTTCTCAAAACTCACACCTAAGGTGAAATATTTTGAGGAGTTAATACAACATTTTTTCCAACATTACTCCTACAATATACAACATGACGTAACCATGATGGACTTGTGTAACACAAAACAAAGAACCAGTGAATCCTTTACACACTTTTTACAAAGGTGGAGTAAAAGCTTTGCAAGGTATTCTTGAAGATCTATTTCCGAATCAAAAAAGATGGAACTCTTCATTAACAACTTGATACCTGAATTAAACTATGCTTTTCCAATGCAAGATTCACCTAGCTTTGAGAGGATGATTAAGAATTCCATCTATATTGAAGAGGTCATGATTAAGAAGAGAAATCACCCTTCAAATTGATAGTAAATCTACCAACTACAACAACAAGCCTAAGTGGTGGAAAAAAATAAGAATATTGTTAACGATGGAGTGGTAGATGCATCTAATGCTAATCCTAAACCAGTAGTGTTTAATCTAACGAATATCATGCAAGAAAAAAAATAAGCTAAGGTAACAACCACAATACCTAAAGAAAAAAATGAGAAGAACAAGAGTAGACCATGGACTTCTATACCTAAATGAACATTCACTCCTTTGGGTGAACCTCTTGAGACAGTTTTGAAGACACTCTTTGACAACAACGTTCTTACAATTACCGATTCAAAACCATGGGAACCATAAGTAAAACTAAAATGGTGGGATGATAATTCTTATTGTGTCTTTCACAAGAACAAGGGACATAAGACTAATAACTATGTAAAGATTAAACACGTTATACAAGACCTTATTGAAGGAGGCAAAATCAAAGTGGAAGGACACACCACTAATGAAGACCATATGACATTTAACAAACCATTCCCTAACTATGAGAAAGGGGAAGATTCTAAACAAAAAGGAAGTAAAGTGAATTACACCTACTCCAATAACGAAAATGTGATCAACATGTTGGAGATTAAATATGAATCAATCAATGTGATAACTATTAAAGGTGATAAAGATACATCTACACAATCAAATGTAGTGACTTGAAGTTAAGTACAAGTTACAATCAAAGGACCTAGTTCCCCATCAAAAAAAGTGACATCTTCAAAAGTACTTGTTGTCACTATTCCCAAACCAACAACAAGAAGACAAATACTTACCACTCCTCCAACAAACTATAACTTGGTGGATCAATTGTAAAGAACCTCTGCTCAAATTTCTATATTTGAGTTAATTAAAATCTCCTCAGTGTATAGGGAAGTTCTTGAACAAGCCCTACATTCTGAATATGTTCCAAAAGACATTGATGTAGACAAGTTCCAAGAAATGGTTAATCATATCTCAACACCACGCTATCTCTCTGTTTTAGAAGATGAAAAATCATTGACACATCCGCATAACCAAACCCTACACATTGAAGTCCTAATTCACAAATCTCACGCCAGACATGTATTGATAGATGGAGGCACATGGTTGAACATTTATACTCTCAATCTAATAAATAATTTGGGTCTTTCAGAACAAACCATTGAATCAAGAAGTGAGATAACTATCAAATCTTACGATGAAGAAGAAAGATCCTCTAAAGGTCTTATTGTTTTACCAATCAGAATAGGACCAGTTGAAAGAAATGTGATCTGTCAAGCTCTAGATCTACCCTTGGATTACAACATACTATTAGGGAGGCCTTGGATTCATGAAATGCAAGAAGTACCCTCTACTTACCACCAATGTATCAAATTCCCACATAATGGGGTGGAAGTAACAATTCATGCAGATGCCAGTTATACAATCAACAATGTTAAAGTAGATAGTACAGTTCCTCATAACAAGGAAGTTCCAAAATAAATTGTACCTGAAGCTACTAAAGATATGGTGATGAGAAGATTTGGAAAGACATTAAAACTAGAAGAAACTAGTATGGGAGAATAAAAGCTAGACATGACCCCATCATTGATAGAACATATAGTGTCTCCAAGATCTTATGGGATACATTCCTCATCTTTCACACCTACTACATCTAAAGAATCAGAGAGTCACAAAGTAAATGGTATGGTTAGAGACTCTACTTATCAAGAGGATGAAAAAGAAGAAAAAAAAATCTTGGCGTGGCTTTACAAAGGAGAACCAAAAGAAAATGAGGTAAAACATGTGGAGATATCCCCAAAAAAAAATATGGTAAAGGATAGACCTTCTCAAACAAATGGGATATGAAGGGAAGGGACCTTTAGGGGATAAAGGAAAAGGACTTGTTGAACCTATACACATGGAATTTAGAAATACCAAAGACAAAACAGGACTAGGTTTCAATAAAAAATCTGAAAACCCTACTTCAAGAGATGTTCCAATCTTTGATGAAGGAAGTGATGATGAGGAAGAAGAAATAGAACTTGAACAATGGAACTATGAGAGACTATTGCATATTGGTACAGAGTATCCTGAATATCAAGGAGAAAAATATATACCTAGCGTTGTAGCACAACAAGACAGTCATGTTCCTTTATTGACACAAGCTACTATTCAAGAAGTGGAGGAAACAACATAAGACTCTTCAGAAGTCCCATTGATAGAAGACAATCCTGAAGAAATACCCCTACAAAAATATTTACATCCTAACTGGGGGTAGTTGGTCACAATTTCACATGTCCTAGATTTACCACACTTTGATCTATAAGTGGCTAATAAGGTACATCAAGTAACTATTGTTGAGTTTCTAAATAGATCAGATGATGAAATAATAGACTCACATGACTATGAATGGGATCACTTGTCAAATTCTACTGTGGAAAATGAAGTAGACGTGATTCATAAATTTGCACCAATATTTCAAAGAGGAGAAAGTTCTAACACTTCCCCTAAAAATGTTGTTGTTGTTCCAGAATCAGATGAGATACCACTACCTAGAATTCTTGATGAAGAAATTGGTGTTTTACTAGGTCTAGAGGACATTATAAGACTACAAGCAATGAGTTCCATTTTTTTGAGAGAAGAAGAATAAATCTCAACTAATGAGTCTCTAGAGTTAGGTCCACATATTACTAACCATGACCCTATTAATGATGATTTAACTCTTGATGATCAAAACGCTGTAGAAGTTTACTTAACAGAACATGTCTTGTCAGTTAATAGTTTTGACACTGACGTGATGTTGTCCTTAACAAACTCCAATTCATTATCCTTGATAAACCCTGACCTACTTGATTGGATGAATTCAGATCCTAATCCTATCATGAACTTCTCTAATGACTACACTTTGGCCTGTTATCTAAATGCTTGTGAACCTTTCCTTCTTCCACCAATGCAAGGAGTGTGAACATGTGAGAGGAGGACATCAATTTTCTTAGTCATAAATTGAAAAATAATAAGAAGAAAATAATTGATGGTGAAAACCCCGTTGTGGCAGTGTCAGATTCTAAAAAAGTAAAAATAAAAGACGTATTTGATGGTGAAAACCTCTCAGAGGTGCCAAAAGATGAGATTCTTGATATCCTCTCTGAGCACTTTCAAGAAAGTTCTTCAATTTTGATAGAACCAACACAACTGATTAAATTGGGAACAACTGAAGTTCCTCAAATTGTTCACCTAGCACAATCCTAATCAGAAGAGGAGAAGACACAATTCACTGAGTTCTTGAAAGAGAAAAAGATCAACTTTGCATTATCTTATACTTATATGCCTGGAATCAATCCTAAGTTAATAATGCATCATTTATCCATAGATCCTAGGATCAAACCCATGAAACAAAAACTAAGAAAGATGCATCCTTATGTTGCATTACTAGTGAAAGAAGAGCTATAAAAGTTACTAAAAGTTGGATTCATAAGAGTCATTGCTTACGCGGGATGAATTTCTAATGTGGTACCAGTATCTAAAACATATAAATCTATCAGGATCTGTATAGACTTTAATGACTTAAGCATGTCCTAAAGATGATTTCCACTGCCAAACATTGATATGATCATCGATTTAACAATAGGCTATCAGATGTACTCACTAATGGATGGTTTCTCAGGTTATAACCAGATTAAGATTGCTCCTAAAGAGCAAGAGAAGACCTCATTCACACATGCATGGGGAAACTTTTGCTGGAATGCTATGCCATTTGGATTAAAGAATGTTGGTGCTACATACCAAAGAGCTATGACAACCATATTCCATGATATGATACATAAAAAATATGGAGGACTACATGGACAATACCTTAGCTAAGTCAAAAACAAGGACTACTCATATTGAAGACTTACGAAATATATTAGATCACATGGGGCAATTTCAACTCAGACTTAATCCAAAGAAGTGTGCCTTTGGAGTTCAATCAGGAAAGCAAAAGTTAAAGCTATAATAGAAATGTCACCTCCAGACAACATTAGTCAAATGAGGGTTTTACAAGGAAGACTCCAGTCAATCAGGAGATTTATGTCACAACTTGCAGATAGAGAAAAACCTTTTACTAAACTGCTACTTAAGGGTGTTACCTTCAAATGGGATGAATATTGTGAAAATAACTTCAAAGAATTAAAAGAGTACTCTGCTACTCCTCCTGTTCTTATGGCACCCATCATGGAAATCCATTACTCCTATATATCTCAGCTACAACTACATCGTAGGGAGTATTGTTGGCTCAAGAAGATGAAACTAAAAAGGAAAGAGAAATCTACTATATCAACAGAACACTAGTATCTTATGAACTCAATTACAGTATAATTGAAAAACATTTCTTACCAGTTGTCTTTGCATCATAGAAATTGAGACATTATATATTGTCACATAGAGTAAAGCTTATTGCAAAGACAGATCCTCTGAAATACCTCTTACGAAATACAACACTAACAGGAAGGCTAGAAAAGTGGGTCCTGATTCTAAGTGAATTTGATATTGAGTACATGGATAGAAGGCTATTAAAGGACAAGTCCTCGCAGATCAATTAGCTAATTCACCCTTGCAAGATGATGCACTGCTAATTATTGAGTTTCTTGATGAAACAATAATGCATTTAACTGAACATCCATGGAAGATGTACTTTGATGGTTCTTTCATGCAACAATTTTCTAGAGTAGGAGTTCTCTTTATCACTCGTCAAGGCTAAAAAATTTCCAAGGCATACAAATTAATGTTTCCATGCACCAATAACATTTATGAATATGAAGCATTAGTGAATGGTCTTAAATTGGCTATGGAATGGAAGATCATAGAGTTACATGTATATGGTGAATCTTAGCTTATTATTAATCAAGTAAATGGAGACTATCAAACTAAAGATGAAAATTTGATGCCTTATAAACAACTGGTTGAAGACTCAAAAATGTACTTTGTCTTTGTCACATTTTATCAAATCCCAAGGATAGAAAACAAAGATGCATATGCTATGGATACATTGGCATTCATGTTACAACTAGAAGAACATCAGTTCCACTATGACTTCTTGGTGGAAGAACTATCCTATCCAGCCTTTGATACCCCTGAGTACCAATTAATTTGTGCTTTGGATGCCCAAGACCAATTTTGGTATGCAAAACTCATTATCTATCTAACTGACCAAACTCTACCCAATGATTTATCAAGGAATGAAAAATGAGCCTTAATTAGGACAACATCACGTTATGTCCTGATTACTAATAACTTATATAGACGATGTCTTGATGGTACACTTCTAAGGTGTTTAGAACAAGAAGATTCAGATCATGCATTAAAAGAAGTCCACGAAGGTGTATGTGGATCACACTCAAATGGTTTTTCATTAGCTAAGAAAATGCTAAGAGTTGGCTATTATTGGCCCACAATGGAAAAAATGCTGTTCTATTTTCAAAAACATGTCAAAAATGTGAAACACATGGAAATCTTATCTATGCTCCTGCTAGAGAACTCATACCCTTTATAACATATTGTCCATTTCAGCAATGGGCCTTTGATTTGTTTGGAAAAATATATCCTAATTCTTCAAGTGGAAATAATTACATCATTACGACCACTGAGTATTTCACTAAGTGGGTCAAAGTCGTGCCACTGATCAGAGCCACTGAAAAATAGGTGGCTATGTTTATCTTGAACTACATTATTTGTAGGTATGGGATACCCTCTTCAATTGTAACTGACAATGGGGGCCAATTTAAAAACCAAGACATTGAATACCTTTGCACACATTTTAACATTACTTAGGACTGTTATTCAATCTATTACCCTCAAGGTAATGGAAAAAATGAGGCATCTAACAATAATATTCTTAAGATCCTACACAGAATTGTGAGTAAGTCTGGTAGAGACTGGCATTTGCAATTAAATCTGACACTTTGGCTCACATGCTTTTTTTGGCTCTATACTTGCATGTTATTTCTCTCTAACAATATGTAGGTTTTTTATTGATCTATCTTATTTGATCTACAGGTTTAACGAAAATTTATATCTCTGGTTTTAATTCTATATCTCTAATCTCCAGGATTCATATATCTATCTCAGCTTTCCTTTCAGTATTTCTCTGTGCATGCAGACATTTTGTTCATTATTTTATTCTAGTTATAATCTTTAGATTCATTGTGTTTATCTGCAGGAAATATTTTTACTCTAATGATCTGGACAATTTAATCTGTGTGCAACCTTCTTTTGTTAAATCCCTTTGTTGTTTGAAATATTATCATATTCTTTCCATTTATCTACTTGATGTAGAGGCACTTGCCATTAGTGCATGCATCTTTAAAAAAAAAAAATACTCAAAACTATCCAGTCGCTGCCCTCTGCATAGACCCATACTCTGTCATGAAATTATTTGAAGCAAAAGCACTAGTTGTAGCACTTCGTCACTTCAAGTGACTCATTATATGAGCTTGGCTCTCTCTCTCTCTCTCTCTCTCTCTCTCTCTCTCTCTCTCTCTCTCTCACATTCTTAGGCAATTTTGCCATTCATATTTATTCACA
>MU223816.1:408662-421686 GCA_018584345.1 Thuja plicata | reverse complement strand
TCAACATGCTTTTTCATTCTCTGGCCTATCGGCCGCCATAGCTTCTGTTTCTTCTATCTTCTGTCTTCATTCTCGTAGCAGTTTTGCATGCAGGGTTCTTGGGTAGATTGATGTTCATCAATCTCAATACTCATCTCCCACCATCTCTACCACCATCCCTCTCCCCATCTTGTCTCTTCCTCTAAGCTCCCCCTCTACCTCTGACAGGAAAATCATTAGTGGGATTATAGTCTAAAGGATCTTCTATGCGAGGAATTACCTCCTCAGGAGCTGTAAACTATGGAAAGGGATGTTGTAACATCTGAGCATGATATTCATCTAAGCACCCTACATCTACTACCTCTGGAAGAAGATCCCATGGAACTGAAACCATATCTTTGATCGCACGTTATGCAGTCTCATAAACCAAATGAGTACCCCATAATGGCTCCTCATCACAAATTTGTGCATAAACTGATAAATCCTGGCACCTGGCCTGCATGCAGTCATACTTTCTCAATAGTCAGGTAACCAATAATCGCTCAACAATGTACCCAGTCCTGCCAATCAAGTAGCTACTCTGGAATAAATAAGGCATCTGTCATCTATCAAAAATCCACTCCTCATAGTCACGGTATGGTCACCATACTACTACATTCATATCATCAAATAGATGGTGCCAATAATCTACCTTTCCTAGATGGGGCTACTAAATCCAACCTAAGTACATATAAACATACAGTTGTTGATCCAACCGCTTTCTGTCAACTATCGGCCGTGTAAATGGGATATGCTCCCAGGCCCAGATCTGTAATACAAGGATCCCAACTGTCATACTGCGAGAATACTGGTACACTATCTCATGCAAATCTCTATAAATGTTGGCCAATATCCAGCTGCCCCATGCAAATATCCAAGATGAAATGATCATCTGCTCCAACATCTCTACCCAACCAGCCATGAAATTGTGTTGTCCCTTGTCAAGCATCAGCACACCTCCAATAAATTTGGCCAAGTATACTAGAAGGTAATCATAATGATCACACATGTAATTCCAAGTGAGGTAATGATAAGAAATAGTATCATCTTTGAAGAAATGTCACGCCGCGGCAATAGTAGTAATGGAAGTGGAATCAAACTGCACCTCTCGACCCATCAAAAGAACTCTAAGAATGCGCCACACATCCTTGGGTGTGACAGTCATCTCACCAGTTGGGAGATGGAAGGAGCTATGCTCATAATGTCATGTCTTGGCTAGAGCAGTCAACAACCCTTGATTTACCTGAATGTCAGGTAAATCTCTCAAAGATAGTAATCCTACACGAGTGACTAACTTTTCCTCGTCACCGGTCAAAGATCTAGACAATGTAATGACATGACCAGGGTACGGTCCTCAAAATGACACAACCTCAAAAGGAACCTATTTAAAAAGATAGAAATTACATAAAAGTTCAAATCAGTACTCTATATAAGACAAGAAAGAAGAAAAACCTATCAACTAAGTGTTTCTGATCATCAGACAGAGAAAAATAGTCAAAATTGGAAGAAAACTAAGTCCAAAACCAGAAATGACTCTGTTCCTACAGGGTGCGATCCCTTTTACGGGATGGGATCCATAATTTTTAGGATGTGATGGGGCATTCGGGAAGCGATCTTTTTAGCAGGATGCGACGCGGAATGCGGCGTGCGACCCTGGTCCAACAGGATCCGAAAACATTCAAATCCTATCTAAAATCTACTAAATGCAATCAAATTTCTCAAATAGGGTGTGATTCTAAAAATAAAGGATGTGACATGAGATTTTTGGCAGAAATAGGAAATGATACAGGATTAACATGGTGCGATCCTAAAAGCAGGATGCATTTCAAAATAAAAATTGCAATAACTACTACCAAAAAGCATAAAACTGGAATTTGAAAACTTGAAAAGGTAGGTTTTTGAGTACTTACTAGAGGTGGGTAGTCAGCTAGATGTTGATGTCTTTAGCTAAGCTCAAAATGATGCTTCTCCATGGGGACCACCATCTTCTCTATAGAGCTCTCTGAATTACCAAGGATAAAAGTAAAAATGAATGGGTAAAAAGTAAAATTTGAGATATATATTTGACTTTTTGAGCTATTTAGGAGCTCTGAAACTCCTCCCAGACAACTGAAACTCACTTTTTTCTCTTTCTAATCAATTGGGAATGAAATCAAATGCATAGAGAATGTTATACACAACACAGTAAAATTTTTATGATAGTTACCAAAAATGCAGAATTGCTCCATATGTTTCGAAAATAATCCACAAACTTTACATAATCAATTTTCTGGGCTCTATATCATCAAATTGCACATTAGTAATCAAAATCTTGGTCCAACACCATTTTATCATACTTAAAACTCACAGTTTAACGTGATTAACTTGGTAAAATTGTGTTTTCTCTTAACACACCTTCATTTCTGCACTTCTTCTAAGCTGATTCTTTCTCGATTCAATCAAATAGTTCAAGTGATATATCATTCTAAAGAGGGATTTATTCTTTTTCATTCCTGAGGGGGCATGATCACAATTAAATCAATCAAATTATTTCTCAAAACAACATTAAAATGACTTTGTCATCAAAAGACTAAAGGCATGACAGTTCCTTGACAAATTCAAGACTGTTGGATTGTAGGCTTCGGTTCTCACAAGGTGGATATCTTATGTCTACCTTTTTCTCATATTCTTATTAAGTTTCTGGAAGCTTTGTACTGACCTTCATTCGATCAAGTTCAGACTCGGTATTATCAATTCTTGGATGACAACCAAGTTCAAAATTGGTATTTTTAAGATCTTTGGCTATTGACCTTTGTTCGATCAAGTTCAAAGTTACTTCTATCAATTTAGTTCAATCAAGTGTGAGACTAATCTCATCAGACATTTCGTTCGATCAAGTGCGAAATTCTCACACTTTCTGAAGTCAACATCAAAACTTTCTTTGAATCAATGCATTGCTCACACATCTATTCAAAGAGGGGCAAATGTAACCACCCGAATTTGGTATGCTCTGACCATAGACACTATTTGCCCTAAGTGTGATCATACCCCTAATTATGTCAAGACAATTCTTCAATTTATTGGCATTATTCATTTAAATCAAATTTAATCTCCTAAGTGATTTAATCGCTAAATTACATTAATTGCCTTAACCAATTAAATCAAAACAATTCAAATCAATCAAAACAAATTAAAAACACGGCTAAAGTAATTAATTAAAAGGAATTAAATAAATCCTAAATTACATTTCCATTTGAAAAAAGGGAAAGCCAAATCCCTAGCCAATGGGAGTTTAATCACTTGGATCACCTCACATGGATCACCAAAGATTCAATCTCCACCTCTCTTCCACTTTCAATCCTAACCTCTAATTCACCAAATTCTTCTATAGATAGAATGAACTTTAAGCTCAATGGGCCCCTAATTTGATATTTCAATTTGCAATCTTATGTTTCTCTTATTTTTATAGATCTTAATTACATTTTAGCTCATTCTTCATTTGCATTGTTATAATCTTTCATTTTAGAGCTTAAAATGAACATTTCTTGAGCATTTAGAGTAAATTCATTTGAATCTTCCATTCTAAGTTGTATATGTCACCGATAAATGCATAATCTAAGGGCAATTATAGAATTATTCACAATCTTCTTAGATAGGAAGCAATGGGTCAATTTTAGTGATTGATTTGCTTTCTTACTATTTCTTTTCACTAATATAATGAATTATTGAAGTGTTGTGTTGCAGACAATAGTTACACAAATAATACACACAGGTAGCTGCTTCCTCTGACATCATCTTCGTGAAATATATTTCAAGATATCGGATGACTGCGAAGATGAAAGCATCATTTACTATTCTTTAATCTGGGCTATCCTCTAGAATATTTTCCCTTCTTACCAGCTGTGGATATACAACATGGGGCCATGCATCTTGTTCATTGATGTTCCCCCACTTAGTAAGCCCTTGATAGTCTACTCATGTGACTAATAAGTATACTATGTATGTACTCATATAGAACTTTGGATTGTGTTTTACCACAGTCAATTTTTCTTCTAATCTGTCATTGATAATGGTGCCCCAATAAAACCTGGCCTTGTGGCCTCTGATCTTCTCTATCAGGAGGATCATCTAATCCTTGAGTTGGATGGACTAAGATAGTCCATACACCCTGCTTAGTAATTTCACCACTTCTTGGATGTGATCCTTCAAATACCCCCTCCTGAGGTCTATCTTATCCAACTTGTTTTTTGCAACAGGTTTCTTGAGGTAGTTGTCATTCACAATCTTGTATGCCTCTTCCCCTTTGTTTCAAAACAACGTGAGGCCCTTTTCAAAGAAGAAGTCATAGAACTTGTATATGCCCTTATGGAGGTGGAAGACCTCTTATATGATTTCTGGTCTTATGTCTAGCACCACCTGTCCCTCTGTGTTTCTAACCACCCTTTAATTTGGAATGTAGTGGTTCACCAGGGTTGTGAACAGCTTGGAGGATGAGACAGCTACTGGGTGGGCTACTGCATTGACCAGGCCTGATAAGACTAGTGAGGTGTTGTCCTAGGATCATCTGGCTACCTGGGAACATCTTACCAGGAACTCATCCTAGTCTACGTTCCCGATGTTTGTGTCCGTGATTTCTATGTGTGTATTTCAAATATTTGAAGGGGGGTGATTCCCCTTGTAAAGGTACTTCATTGGATACCTTGTTCATTTCTCAGGCATTCCTGCAAGAAAAGTGCAAGTATCAATATTTTTTATTGAAATAAAACTAAAAGAATAGGGAAGGAAAATGTTTATTCTAAGAAAATAGAAGTGGGAGACTCTTAAGTAGCCAAAAATGTAGATTTCATACTTTCGGCCTTTTCAGTCTTTCAGACACCAAAAACTGGGTCAGGGTCCAAAAGGGCTGAAAGTGCAAAAAGACTTAGCTGGGAAGGAAAAACCCTCTTGGGCTTTCGGAGTGTGAAAATTTGAAAGAAATCTTAGACTCTAAATTTTTATAACTTTCAGAGGGAAGACCATGCTTTGGTGACTCAAACTTGTTGGTGTTTCAGATTTTTTGGTGGCCTGAAATGCTGAAAAGGCTGAAGATGTGAGACTCACTTGGGTGAAAGCCACACTGACCCAGTTTTTGGCATTTCAGAGGCCGAAAAACTACGACAAGGTCGCGACCAAAAAAAACCCTAATGCTAACAAAGAAAAGAGGAGAAGACACCAGACAAGAGACTGCCTCCTCCACAAGCCCAAGGGTGAAAACCCTAGGGGCTTGGGGAGGAGAAAAAAACTTGACTAAAAAAACCTAACCTTGACCTTACCGATGAAGAAGAAAAAACTTGACAGCAAAAAGAACCTACCTGTCAAGTGCAAGGAGTGGAGGACAATGACACGAGAGGCCAAAGGCATAGAGAAAACAACCACAAAGAGTGACGATGAAAAAACTATGAGTTCACAGGGAGTATGAGAGACACAAGAAATTTTCAAAGTGAGGAGTCACTTAGGGCTTGGGTCTCTTATATTGCCCGAGGATGACATCACCCCCTTTCAGTGTTTCGAGGTCCAAAACTCTGAAAGGTCTGAAGGTTTTGTCCTACTTTTTGATGTTTTCAGAGGCCAAAACACTAAAAGGGCTAGGCTTTATCCTTTTAGCCATTTTGGAATTTTGGAGGACTCTAGGTCATCTGGAATGCTAAAAGGGTGAAAAGGCTTAAAATGTTTTGACTTGGCTCAAGAGGCCTATTCAAAGACCCTCTTGTGAGGAACTGGGAGAGGGGCAAACTAAAAAAAAACAAAAGATGCTAAAAAAAGAGGGGGGTCCCCATGGTCAGAGGACCAAAATGGGGTGTGTGTTGTGGACCCACAAAAAATATCCCCGACAAAAGGGAGGAATGAACAAGACATTTCTTCATCATCAAGACTCTTCTGGACTATAATGTTGCAGTAGAACAAAAACCAAGAGATGTATGTGTTGACCATCTTTCAATGACTCTTGATTTTGAAGCTTCTAGTGGTCTCCTAGTGTGTGCTCACATGTTATCATTCCTTGACCTTTGATTGTGGTAACCCAAATGTTTGTTAGCTATTCCCAACCTTTTCTATGTGGACCAGGGCTTCTTAAAAAGAGCTTTGCTTCAAGTTAGGCATCCATAGCCCCAACAATGTTTTCCTCAAATCCCAAGTATGACCTTTCTTTACTGCCAGCCAAGTGTCCATAGCGCTAGTAGAGGTTGTCATAGTAACCCTTATCTATTTTGTCTACTAAGTTGTAGCTTTTTCTTGAGAGTTCTATTCTTTGGACAGTTGTTCTTATTTTCTTCTGGGTGCATGAAATGTATCAGGCTTTGGATGTATATTATTCCATGCATTCAGGTCCATTATTTATTCTTTGATTGATCTAAGAAGTGATTAGGCTATGCTACCCAGATTTCACACTTGTGACCTCTTCGGGCCACTTTTCTTTTTGTATTCTCTTTCTTCTCTTTCTTCAGCTATTTCTTTCTTTTTCCACTGCCTTCACATTCATTTAGACTTGGGTTCTGGGATCAGTGGGTACCCAAATCCATGCACTAATACTGGTCACAACTAGAAAATTCTTGAGAAACCAACGTTCTTGGGTGTTGTCTCTAAATGTGTTTTGGTGATTAGGATGACTAAGCTTTAAACATCTTACTATTTGCCAATGATAGATGTCACCACTTTGTCTTTTGGAGTGTTCTCTGAATTGTATGTTTCCTTGGAGAATTTGACTAAGAAATACCTTTGCTCCCATTTAGGAACCACTTGGAATGAATCCAAGACACACGTGACCCAAAGAAAAATGAGCCCCCCAAAAAGGAGCTGACCAAGGATGGAGGAAAAGGATTGACGACAAAGAAATGAAAAAAATGAAGGAAAGAAAAAAACAAAGAAAAAAAAAAGACTATGATACCAGGGACAGAAGGAAGTCCCACTTAGGATCTGAAGTAATGTTTGAGGAATTTCCCATTGACTAGAAATGGGGTCAACTCTCCATTTAAGGTGCTGATCCTAAAAGTGTTTTCTCCCAGGATCTCTGATATCTGATAAGGGCCTATCCATAATTTTTGGAATTTGGTGTGGCTTCCTAGCTTCTCTTTCACCTTATCCCACATGAGGACAAGGTTAGAGATCCTAAAGGCTTTAATGGTAGCTCTCTTTTTGAACTATTTCTTGACAATGGCTTGGTTCTTTGATATATGCTCCAGGGCCATGGTTCTCTTCTCCTCCAGGTTGAGGAGGTTCATAAGTCTGACTTGTAATCGATCTTTGCCTCCCACGTACTGGTCCATAAACCTCAAGATTGGGATTTTTAAGTTCATAGGGAAGACCAGTTGCAAGATATAAACCAATTGGTATGGGGATTCCCCCAAAGTGTTCTTTATCCTCACCCGGTCGGTCCACAGGGAATATTACAGTTGTGTGTGCAAATCTTGGGGATTGTCGTTGAGGAGATGTTTAATAATTGTTGTTAAGTTCTTGTTGGTAGAATCTGCTACTCCATTGCCTTATGGATAATAATTGGAGGAGAATTTTAGGATTACCTAGTTTTCAAAGGCCCATTACGTGAGCAGGGTGGATGTAAAAATGAATCATTGTCACATACCAGATAGAACAACATCCCAAACCTGGTTATGATATGCTCCTCTATAAATTTGGTCACTACCTTCGTGGTGCAATTCTTCAGTGCCTGGGCCTCCGTCTAGCATGTGCAGTAATGAATTGTTGTTATAATGAACTTGTGTCCTACAAATGAAGGGGGTTAATCACTCCAACAAAATCCAATCCCCATTGGGCAAATGAACGTACCTCGTGTATTGGCTATAAGAGCATTGCCAGATTCCTTTCTCAGGTTGTGCTTGTTTGGAAAGTGTGGCATGACCTCACATGTTCTCTAGTGTCTTTAAATAATTTTGGCCAAAAATACCCTACCCTTAGGATTTGGTGAGCGGTTGCCTCCGCGGAACCATGTCCTGTCCCATATCTGTCATGAAAATATTCTAGGACTTGCTTTTCTTTGAGCCTATCCATACACCTCAGGTAAAAACTATCATAATTGCGTTTATACAACTGGTCATTCTTTAGCATGTAGGAGCTATTTTTTATTTTCAAGGCCTTTCTCTATGAACCATTCATCCCCTTTGCGCAGTGATTCTGCAGTAGGTAGTAGACTATGTCTTGATACCATATATCGGTGATCACACCTTGATCGGTGTACGTTTGGAATACTAGACCTTCTTCCACTTCAGAGATCAGTTTCATCAGGCCTTGGCCCCTTACTAGTTTCATTGGCTAGATTTCTAGGTCAAACTCTTGTAGGATTTCCATCCATTTCCCTCTTTTCTCCCTCAGCCCATTCTACATCAACAGAGACTTTATGGCCATGTCAAGGACTATCCCAAAGACTTTGCTTCTCAAAATGTAGTGTCAAAAATTCTTCATTTCTTTGATGAGAGCAAAGGAATATTTTTCTAGGTTGGGGTACCTATTCTCAACATCTTTAAATGGGCAACTCATGAAAGCTATAGGTCTCTCATCTTCATTGCCTTTCTTATGAGTGAGGATGCCTGCGCATGAGTTTTCTTATGCAAAATAATATACTTTAAAAGGAATGGTGTAGTTGAGACTGATGAGGACAGGAGCTGTAGAAATTGTTCCCTTTATCTCCTCAAAATATTTCTTTGCTAGGATATTCCACTCAATCTTGGCATCCTTTTTGAGCATGTCATTCAAGGGTTTTACTATTTCCATGAAGCCATTGATGAACTTCCTTACAAATTTGATCTTCCCGAAGAAAAATTTCAGCTCTTTGTGGCTATGAGGCACTGTCAACTTCAGAATGGCTTCCACCCTTTTGGGGTCTATGACTATCATATCTTATCAAATGATGTGTCCCAACAACTTTCCTTCAGTCACCCCAAACACACATTTTTTGGATTGAGAGAATCCCATGTTTCTTGCATCTTTGGAGGCAATTTCTAAGATCATTTACGTGATATGCTCTTTTCTTTGAGAAGACTGTGAGATCGTCCATGTAAATGATAATTAATTTCCAAACTATCCCTTTGAAAGCTATGTCCATTTCCCTCTGGAAAGTAGCCCCAATGTTAATTAAGCCAAAGGGAATCTGTCGGTAAGAGAAGGTTCCCCATTTGGTTGTGAATGTTTTTTTCAACCTGTCCACTTCCTGTACCATTACCTTATTGTACCCTGAGTAACCATCTAGGAAGGACATCATTTGGGACCCATTAACTATTTGCAACACTTCATTGAGAGACGGGAGGGGGTAGTTGTCCTTCTAAGAGGATTTATTCAGGTTTTGGAAGCCCACGCATAGTCTAATCTCACCAGTCTTCTTTCTAACTAGCACCAGTCTTATGGGGAATATGATTTTAGCATCTAGCATTTTCTGAACTTCCTTTTGTATCAAGGGCTCCATAATAGGGTTGAAAGGTCATTGACGTTGGCAGAATGGTTTGGAGTTTGGCTTCAGTGGGATATTGTGCATAATGATTGAGGTGTCATATGTTTTTAGTTCTTCATAAATCAAAGCTATGACATCTCAATACTCTGTAAGAAGGTGGACCATCTCGTCCTTTTCCTCTTCGGTACATACTCTTGCTATGCGAACTTCTCTTGGCTCGTCTTTAGTGCCAAGGTTATAGGATTTATACTCTTTACCATCAGGTGGTATGTATGGGTGTCTTTTCATAGAGGTTCTATCACTGTCAAAAATCCTTTCTAGTTCCACCATTCCTTTGGGTATGGAATTGGTTCTTAAGTTTATGATGCCCTGATTGTCGAGGTCTTCCATGCTAACTTATTCTTTTGCCTCTTCTTTCCCTTCGTCTATGATCTATTTCTTGAACACCCCTGCACACATCATGAACTCAAGGATGTGTTGGTCATCTTTAAATACTTGGAAATTGGTAACGTTATCTGGGATGGCCAGTGCTGCAACAAGTTCAACTGAGAACTTATTTACTTTATACTTCTCCATCAGATGTAGCAAACTGGCAAATATAGCTAGGGCATCAACGACAATGTTCTTCCTCTGTGGGATGGCTTCGATGTTTAATTATTTGAATTTTTTGATCAATTCCCACACCCAATCCTTCCACCATTAAGGATTTTATTCCTTTCTCATGGGCCAAGAAGAGTCCATAGACCAATGCTTCGTATTCTACATCATTGTTAGTGCACCAAAATTGTAATCTGTATGCCGCATAAAAAGACTTAAATCTTGGTTTTATGAGTTCTATCCTTGCTCCTGCTCCTTTTTTGCATTTAGAGCCATCGAAGCATAATTTCCATATCTGGTACTACTTTGTGGATTTCAAACCATCCAAAACCCTTTTAAAGAATGCCTTTTTTTGGGTCGGCCTCTGCTTCTTTTCTCCACCACTACATGAGGAAGTTGACTCTCCCATCTCTACCTCTTGGGAAATTTTGAGGTTAGGGGATTTAGTACTTTCAGTTCCTTTATCTTGTTGTGGTTCCCTATATGGCAGATATGCTCCATCATCTTAAGTGCTCCAGTCACTAAACAAGTTCAAAGTAGGGTTGTGGGTGTCTAAATATGACCCACTATCTTGACTTTCGATCGGGGCGTCTGTGTCCAGTAAGTAATCTTTCCTAATCATAAAGTCCCCTTTGTTTTCCACTTCAAGGGTTTTCTTTTCCACTTCATTCTCCCTTAGGGTCTTGACTGGTAAAACAATTTTGATCAGCACTCGAGATAGTGTATTTTGGCAATTAGAGCACGTGAACTCTGAGTGACTTTCCTGAGGCAACCAATAATATCCTGGAAGTAGAAGGATGTTAGGGTCCACATCCTTCCCTAGGTGTTACATACTTGTTATATTTCTGATGAAGTTTTGAAAGATGTCTTCATTGATGTTGGGTTCTAGTAGGCCCTACATTAGACTGTGGCCTTGTTACTTAACTTCACTGATTTGGAACATGAAAATTTCATCCATCCGGTAGGTGCCTAGGTTGGTTTGTGTGAACATGACTTCATTAGGAGTATTATATTCAGTGATCATCCTTCTTAACTTAGGCTCTGCACTGATCTTGATTTGGTTGTTCAATCCTTTCCATGGTAACCATAGTTGCATAAAATCTATGGACAGCCATCCTCTCAATAATTTGGTCCATTCTTTGCTCAGTAGAATTCCATAAGTTTTGGGAATGTCTACTATGTGCACATAAATGTACTCTTGTATCCTTGGGTCAACAACTTTTTGGATATGTATGTCTTTGAGAAAACCAATTACTTTAAATTCTATCTTGTCGAGTTGGATCACCACTCTGTTTGTTGTTTGTGGAATCATTCCTAGTTTTTGATAGATGGATAAAGGCATGACATTACAAGATGCTCCAGATTTGATCAGGAAGTTGTGTAGGTTCTTCTCTAATATCTGTAGACTGAGTAGGAATGGTGGTACCTCTATCCTGTCTTTGAACATCACCGGGAAAGCTTCAAAATCATTGACGTTAGAGGTAGTATTTGTGTTGCTAGTTATCATCCCTTATTTTGAATTGTCCAAGGACTTCAAGAGGGCTTCTCTCTGAGAAGGGAAACCTTGGAGCATCTCGAACATTGATATGTTACCCTTGGTTTTCTTTAGTTCTTCAACTGCATTGCATTTTTCATTTAACCATGCTGGGTTTTTGTAACTAGCGAACACGTTTGGTGGGGATGAGGCATGAGCATTTGGTCCTCTTGGTGGAGCAGGATTATTTCTTGCTTGGGGATCTGGTGGAGTTGGTTGTTTACTCAGAGGTATGCCATTGGTCATAGGTTCCTTCTGACTTCGTAGGTTGTAGTAATTTTGATGATCATTCTGGAAGGCATGAACTTCCAAATATTTAGGCTCATTTTCCTTTTGGAATGGGAAAACGAACTCTTTTTCTCCCAAAAAAGGGCCCAAATTTTCTTCATTTCTGGATTCATAAGAGTCGAGCATCATGGCATTGAATTGAACGAGTGCCTCTTTTGGATCTTGTGGATACTAATTATGGGATTTGTTTCCATATCCATTATTGTTTTTGTGTGGAATTCAAGCCCTGACAAAATGGACCTCTACAGTTTCATAGCCGTTAGCATTATCTGTCAGTACACTTTCATTGTTGGTTCAGGTGTTCCACAGTCTATTTGGTCTCTGCTATCCATACAACTTATCCTATGTATTTTTTTTTATTATTGTAAGTGTTGAAACTTCAATTTTGATTTTGGGGATAATAATTTGGACAAGCCGGTGCTTTTTGGTACCCACTTTGGTTCTAGGAAGGATTAAACTTCATCTGGGTGAGCTTGTTTGTGAGTTCGGACAAGGTCTTCTTCACGGTATCCAATTTAGAGGCTAAATGAGTATTGGGCTCAGGTTGGGGCACAACCTTTTGTTCTACAAATGCAATTTTATGAGCCTCATAACCGGGATAATTGATGGATGGTGGTAGGGCTACTAATGGCTGCACTAGAATTGGATTAAAAGGGTGTGGATGGGTGGCCAAAGCTTGACTTCTTTTTGCAAATGGATGTGGGGCAGAAACATTGTTAATAATGGGTATGGCTATGAAGTTCCCCTCTTGTGGATCTATTTGCTATGTGAAAGTTATAGCTACATTATACACCTTCTCCATTGTGTCTCTATCCACTGGTGGGAGTAGTCTTAAAAAAATTGAGGTGAAGGGATCTAGAGCTTTGAGGTAAACTTGTATGACAACTTCTTCTAGTATGGTCTAAGAAGCTTCCAACTTTTTGTGTATTTTATGGAAACGATGGTTGAACATGTAACCACCTGAATTTGGTCTGTTCCAACTATGGACCCTCTTTTCCCTAAGTGTGATCATACCCTCGATTATGCCCAAATGACCCTGTTACTACTTGGCATAATTCTTCAAATCAATTTAATGTCCTAGGTGATTTTTATCACTAAATTATATTAACTATTATAGCCATATGATTTAAATCAATTTAGACCAATTAAATCAAACCAAAATCAAACATGGCTAT
>MU223816.1:377236-392412 GCA_018584345.1 Thuja plicata | reverse complement strand
TTTAATTTAATTAAAATGGATATAGTCCCCTAATTATTAAAAAGCAATTAAATTGTTTAAATAATTAATTCCTATATTTTTGAATGAATTAAATAAGTTTAATTCATTTAATTAATATTCCCTCAAACCCCAACCTAACCCATCTCAACCACCTCTACCCTGGGTTCTAACCCTTCTCAACCCATTCACCCTTGCTAATTTAATCCCAATCCTAATTATATCCCTAACCCACCTCCTAATGTTGTCACATTCCATTAAGGAATGCTTAGCAACTCAACCCACTTGAGAAAGTCCACTTTCTCAAGCTTGACTTCCTTAAGGTCCACTTTCTCATGCCACCCTCTTACACCCTTCCCTTGCTTCTTTAAGGCTTTCATTAATGCCTTATTAATGAAGATGCCTTAATCCTATGTCTCCTCCATGCCTTATTAATGCCTTGGGCATTAATGGTTCTTACACCTCCATTAATGAGTCCCTTGACTCATTAATTCACCTTGTCCCCCCCCTCTCTCTCTCATTCTTCTATAAATAGAATCCATTTTTGAGAGCAAAGGAGCCTTCTTCCAATATTGAAAATGCATTGTTATGCTGTTAGATTAATCCTAGACTAACATTTCACTTCTTAAATCATGCTTTTGCATTGTTATTACTTTCATGTTTAGAGCTAGAATGCATGTTTTCTCATCTTTTGAGCTTGTTTATAATCTAAAATCCTTCATTCTAGGTCGTATATGTCACTGATTGTAGCATAAACTAAGGGCTTTTATGTTACTAATCACACTCTTCCTAGTTAGCAGGCAATAGGTCGATATTAGGTGGTTTTACATGCTTGTCTAACTGTTTTGAACTAATGCAATGACTTATTGATGTGTTGTGTCTCTCTTATTAGGTACCCAAATACACACACATAGAACATAGCGATGGGCTCCTTCAGATCTTTTCTCATTTTTATGAACTTGTGATGTGTTGTAGCCAGATCTACATACGACTTAAATTGATTGAGAAATTTGGTTTCAAACTTGTTCCATGTAGAGATAAATCCCCATTGTAAATTCAGGTACTTTGTATGCAAATTCTCCCAAAGTGTATGTTAAAAGATGACAACCAAAGTCTTGGTGGGAAATCTCTTTGAGGTTGAAAATTTATTTGAAGGCTTGGATGTGCTCTTTTTTTTTCCCTAACTCACCATATATGAAGTGTGTGCGAAACCTCTCAGGATTTTTGGGCAATTCATGAAGCTGTCCAACAAAATTCAATGGTGAGCTTTGTGTGTTGGTGAAGAAATCCATTAGAAAAGGTAGTTGAAAATTCTAATTTTGATTTATGGTTGTGGGAATAGTCAGGACAACAATGTGTGAATGTTGTCCAAGAGGATTCTGTGAATTGGTAGGATGGTGAGAGGAGTTCTCTCTTGTATTCCCTTTATCACTCCAAGCTCTATGATGGTGAGGGATTTCAATGAACTCACTTCTTTTTGGAGATGATGTAAGTACTCGCTCAAACCATTCTGAAGTAAAGGATCTGATGTTATCCCAATTTTTAGTCTTGAGGCCCTCCTTCTAGTGCCACTTCTATTGAGCTCATTTTTACACAAGTCAACGGCTAGGATCTCGAGATTCAATTTATCTTGAAAGAATAATGAAGTTACTCCCAAGGTTCTTTGTGGTTGTCTTACAACCTACTTGGTTACTCCATTGAAGATAAATGTGAATTTTAATGAGGAGGCCTTTGCTGGTACGTTCAAGACATCAAACTGCAAAAAAACTTTAGTACTTTTTTTGGGTATTTTATGACTTATCAAAGATTCATGTTTTAACTAAGGATGCAATTTCATATTTAAGATGATTAATTTCACAATTAAGACATAATTTAAATGAGTAAGGTAACAAGAAACAAAATAAACTTGCTGAAAATGAAATCCTAATGGACATAAACTTTAATTGCTTTTGATTACAATATATAGAGTTTTGATCTACAATCTCTGAATGCCAAAAATAGGGCATTAGAGAGTCTAAATTAATGAAAATAAGCTAAAACTAAAACTTTGCTGAAAGAAAACTATTTCTAACTGATGCTAAACAACTTGCATGAATTTTTAATCCATTTATAATCAGTTGTCCATGCAAGAAAGATCAAAATCATCAAGAAAAGAGAGAGAAAGAAGATAGGGTTGCTCTGCATGCAACTTAAGTCTTCTTCTTGATCTTGGAGTTCTCTCTATGGTGGGAATTGATAGGGGACCCTTAGTCCTTAAAAAAAAAACTCTAGTTGGGCACCCATCTGATATGGAGTTCAAACTCCATGCACAAAAGTGATCTCACTGGAAACACTCAGACTTTCGGACGTTGAACTATCCTCCAAAAATCTCCAAGTGTCAATATTTGCTAAGTGTCAGAATAAAAAATTGGAGGAGATGAAGTTTTGGCCCTTTTGGAGGCCAAAGGGCCAAAGTTTTGGGAGGGCTGAAAGAACGAAAAACCTGCATAGGCCAAAAGAGCTGAAAGGCCGAAAGACCAAACTTAGCCTTTGGAGAAAATTGTTGTGTGAAAACTGTCCTTTTCAAACTTGCTGAAGGTACTTGAGGAGTAATTTTGGAAATACTTCCAGATGGGAAGGTCTAAGCCTTTTCACTATCTCTTGGAATTCCTCATAGTTTATCTCTTTCCTCTTCACTTTGTTGATCCTTTGTTCTTGCTTCTCCCTAAAAATGGTCAATTCAGAAGTGAAGAACACTATCTCTTCTTCATGTTTGGACATCCTCTGCATTTTTTCCTTTGAGTATAACAGGTGGTGTAAGGCCTCTTTGGTGCTAACACCTACCAAAAAGTCTCTAAATTGTTGAACCATCTCCTTTTATGGGCGCAAAATCTGTTTATCTCGATCCTAGTATAATTCGATGCCAATCCCTATGAAGAAACCATCTATCTCCTCCACCCATTCCATGACCTCCGTCTATTTTTCCAATATGTAGGCTTGACACTCTTTCTAGACCTTAATTTTCTTGGCTATGTTCTTGATTTAGGTTCCAAATTTTTCTAGCTCTTCACCCTCATATATCTTCACTAAGATATGGAAGTGTTGTTTCTTGATTATCTTTAGGTCTTGGAGGGCACCTTTCCATTTGGTTATCTCAAAAGCTAAGCCACCTTCATTCTCCATCAGGTCTATCAACTTTTTTGCTTCAATCAAGATGACTTTGTAAAGCCTAAACACCAGTTTGATGGCTCCTTCTCTGTACTATTCAAAGTTATTTTTCCAGTCTTCACTTGATTGAATGAAGGAAGGGGTCAAACCTGTTGGTAAATCTGGAGTGGCGCTCTTTTCTAATACAAACTGTAATGAGGCCTCTGGGAAAATTGGATCAATGGGACCCACCATTTTATGAATGAACTTATTTAAAGCCTCATTCTTCTTTGTTAAGGACTTTATGGTTTCCTCATCCTTGCTCATAAATCCTAGAGTGTGCTTAAGCCCTAAAGATGTCAATATATTTCTCCCTTCCCTAGTAGGCTCACCCAAGTCTACCTCTTTGAGTGTGTAATATTAGGGGATTGCTTGTGTTTAAGAAGTGCTAAAAGAAGGAATTTCTACTTGTGCCTTCTAGTGACCCCTAGTGTCTTGGGTGACATAGGATACTTCCCTAGCTGGTATGCTAACCTCTGTCTGACAGAAGGCTTATCCTAAAGAGGCCATACTTTTGTCTTCTCACTCTTCCTCATTAGTGTAAGTTATCTTTCGAGTTTGAATCTCCTTAGTAAAACAAGTAGGTTTAAAAAAGGTGGTGACTGCCTCATATGGGGCAATGTTGAGGATTGACCCTAGGTTTTTTGGCCTGGGGGTCAATTGCTTCTCTGACTCTTTAATCTTGTTTCCCCTCCTATTCACCATCTCCCTCGTTCATTTCTTCTTCATGAACTTCTCCTTCTCTCCTTCCTTCTCCTCCCTTCTCTTCCTTTGTTACCCTATCTTGTCCATTCTTACCTTGGCCCTCATCCCTCAAGGAACTGATCAACATTTCTGCATTGAGGCCAGTCATGGCCTCCAATGTGGTTTTGAAAGGTGACACGACTTCTGTGCTTATTGAACCCTAAGAATTTGGGATAGAGTATCGTAGGGGACAGATAGGTGTGGAGTAGGTGTTGCCACTATGAGTGGTAGAGTAGGAATAGGCACTTTGAGTGACGGATTAGGAATAGGAAGAGTGAGAATGGGAGGTGGGAGAGTAAAATTTGAAGGAGGTGGAGTCAGCATTGTAGTTGGGAGAGAAGGTGGTGGAGTAGGAATTGGAGGTGGGAGAGAGGTTGGTTGAATGGGAATGTGAGGTGGTGGAGTGGAATTGGAACTTTCTCTTGTGGCTTTATTTCCTGTTATGTCTTGATCTACTATGGTATCTTGAGTTTCAGGCATTTGGCCTGTGTTGGAGCTTATCCCTATGATTGGCACATTTAGTTCCCGATTGGGTGCACATTTAGTGAGGACCAAATGCATATGGATAAGTATAGGAGATCCCATGTCAAATCCTATTTTTAAATCATGTGTATCCTTTTCCTAGTTTGCAAAGCCTTCTAGGCCTTCAAAATTAGATATCTAGAACTCATCTGAGCCTAAGGCATCCAAAGGACTATCCTTCTCTTTAGGATCTTCTATATGTTTCCTAGAAGTCTCCTTTTCTTTCCTCTTTTGAGATAATGTCCTTTTAACTAGAGGTACATCTTCTTCTTCTTCTGGCTCCTCTTGTAAGGTTTTCAATAGTGGAGACGCAGAAGCTCTCCTCCTTTTATACATTTTCTTCCCCTTTTTGGTGGCAGGAGGAGATTGGCTAGAAGTGGAAGGGCCTTCATCTTGTGGTGCTTGTGATGATCCCATTAGAGGATCTATCTGTCTATTCATCCTATTTTTTAGAGCCTTGTGCCTTGGATTCAGACCGTACTCTACCATACGTTCATGACCATAAACTGTACTAGGTTTCAGAGGTAGGGCCTTCTTATATTGGGGAACTGTGGAATTCTCCCCACATTTCTTATCCACCTTCTTGAGTGCATTCATAAATGTCTTCACATGGATTGGATCCATTTTATAAAGTTTCTTAATCCATGTTTTTGTTGTTTGGATCACATGCCTAACTCAGAATTCAATATCATCGTTCTCATCCTTATCAATTTTAGCATTCATGATGGGCCTATTGTATATTTTGTCCTTAGTGTAAATTGAATCCAGTACCCTATATGAATCATTTTCCCAAACCTTTGGGGGAATTGGGGTCTTCAAGGTCTCCTATGCAAGGGTAAGGGATATCCTGCAATAATCCATGATTTTGATGTCATGATTGTCTACACAGTTTACCCAGTGATCTTCAAGGTGCAGTTCATGAAAATAGAATTTGCCAATAATGTGGCTGTATGTACCTATTAGGTCAAACCTAGGATGGACTATTTTGTACAGTTGAAGTGGGATCTAATCCAATTCAAAGGCCAAGGATTTACAAACTTTCATATATTGGAGAGTGTATGGGCCTAGAAGAATAGAGAAGTCCCAACAATGCTTCTTCTTATGCTTTATATGCTCATAGGCATCTGCGAGCTACCTATCCATTTCCAGAGTAATTATCCATTGAGATGGGTACCTAGGAAACTTCTTTGGGTTCAAAGTAGACCCTTCCACTCGGATATATGTGAATGTTCTAAATTGTATGCAATAAGCCCCAATGGCCCTCACCTTGGCAACTTCTTCCTCTGACATCCTCTTTGTGAAATCTCCTTCAAGAGATCAGATGATTTTGAAGATAAAAGCATCATTTACTATTATATAATCTAGGCTATCCTCTAGCATATTTTCCCTTCTTACCAGCTATGGATATACAACATGGGGCCATGCATTTTTGTCATTGATGTTCCCCCTCTTAGTAAGCCTTGGATAGTATGCCCGTGTAGCTAATAAATACACTTTGTATGTACTCATATAGAACTTTGGATTGTGTTTTAGCGTATTCAATTGTTCATCTAATCTATCACTGATAATGGTGCCCCAATCAAACCTGACCTTGCGACCTCTAATCTTCTCTATTAGGAGGATCATCCAATCCTCGAGTTGGATGGACTGAGATAGTCGATACACCCTGCTTAGTAATGTCACCATTGCTTAGATGTGATCCTTCAAATACCCCTTCTTGAGGTCTATCTTATCCAACTTTATTCTTGCAAGAGGTTTCTTGAGGTAGTTGTCATTCACATACTTGTATGCCTCTTCCCCTTTGTTTTGGAACCACCTGAGGCCCTTTTCAATGAAGAATTCATAGAACTTGTCTATGCCCTTATGGAGGTGGAAGACCTCTTCTATGATGTCTGGTCTTATACCTAGCACCACTTGTCCCTCTATGTTTCTAACCACCCTTCATCTAGAATTTAGTGGTGTGCCAGGGTCATGACCAGCTCAGAGGATGAGACAGCTACTGGATGGGCTGTTGCATTGACTAGGCCTGATAAGACTAGTGAGGTGCAGTCCTCAGATCTTCCAGCTGGCTGGGAACATTTTACTAGGAACTCATCCCAGTCTACATTCCCTATGTGTGTTTCTATGATTTCTATGTGCTTATTTCCAATCTTTGAAGGGGGGTGATTCCCCTTGTACAGATACTTCATTGGAGACACTGTTCATTTCTCAGGCATTCTTGCGAGAAGAGTGCAAGTATCAGTATTTTTTATTAAAAGAAAACTACAAAAACAAGGAAGGAAAATGATTATTCTAGGAAAATAGAAGAGAGAGGCTTTTAAGTAGCCAGAAATGAATATTTCATCATTTTGGCCTTTTCGGTCTTTTGGATGCCAAAAACTAGGTTGGGGTGCGAAAGGGCCAAAAGTGCGAAAAGACCAAGCTGGGAAGAAAAAACCCTCTCAGGATTTTGGAGTGTGAAAGTCTAATGGAAATCTCAAACTCCAAAAGTCCAAAAATTTTAGAGGGAAGACCGTGCTTCAACGACTTGGATTTGTTGGTGTTTCTGACATTTTGGGGTGCCAAAATGTCGAAAAGGCCAAAGATGTGAGACTCACTTGGGTGAAAGCCAACCCGAACCAATTTTTGGCCTTTTTGAGGCTAAAAACCTGTGACAAGGTTGCAACCAAAACAAACCCTAATGCTAACAAAGCAAAGAAGGGAAGACACCAGATAGGAGAGTGCCTCCTCCACAAGCCCAAGGGTGCAAACCCTAGGGGCTTGGGGAGGAGAAAAATACTCAACTCAAAAAAACCTAACCCTCACCTGACTGACGAAGAAGAAAAAACTTGATAGCAAAAAGAACCTACCTTTCAAGTGCGAGGAGTGGAGGAAAAAGACATGAGAGGCCAAAGGTATAGACAAAACAACTGCGAAGAGAGAGGATGACAAAACAGTGAGTTTGCAAGGAGCATGAAATACACAAAAGAAATTCACAAAGTGAGGAGTCACTTAGGGCTTGGGTCACTTATATAGCCCAAGGATGACATCAACCCCTTTCGGTGTTTTGGGGTCCGAAACACCAAAAGGTCCAAAAGTTTTGTCCTTCAGCCTTTTTGGTGTTTTTGGAGGCTGAAACACCAAAAAGGCTAGACTTCGGCCTTTCTTCCATTTCAAAGATTTGGAGGACTGACTCTAGGTCCTCCAAAATGCCAAAAGGGAAAAAAGGATGAAAATTTTTATACTTGGCTCAATAGGCCTGTTCAGAGACCCTGTTGTGAGGAACCGAGAGAGGGGCAGACTAAAAAAAAAAGACACAAAAAAGAGGGGGGTCCCCATGGTTAGAGGACCAAAATGGGGTGTGTGTTGTGGACCCACAACACCTACCTCTTCCATAGCTACCTCTATTTCTTGGGTCACTTTCTTGTTCAATCAACTTGGAGTCCCCTTGATTTCTATGTTGATTGCTTCTACCACTAGAACCTCTTCTATGTCCACCTTTGAAATCTCTGCCTCTTCCTATATCTCTAGAGTTATATTCTTTCTCTTCTTGGTCCCTTCCTCCACCTTGATGGCCATTTGTACACAGCCATGTACAATAGTTAGGGTAAAGAGGCTTATGTCTTCTTTAATACTCCATCTAAGCCCATTGAGGTATCTTTCCACTATGATGCTACTTTCTTCTTCATGGACCTTGGACCTAAGGCACAACTTTTGAAACTCCTCTATATAAGAGCCAACATCCATCTCCTTCTTCCTAATATTTTGTATCTTCTTGTGTAGTTGAATTTCATAATCATCTGGTAGATAGCTTTCTTTTACCTTAGTCACCATAGCCTTCCAATTCACTATAGACCTCTCTCTCTCTCTCTCTCTCTCTCTCTCTCTCTCTCTCTCTCTCTTTATTCTTGTAGGAAGTTAGGACTTGTACCCTCAACGTATACTTGGCTATCTTTACTTTTTGGGCCTTTTTAATCCCATCACATTCGAAGTGATTCTCCATACCTTCAATCCATTCCATAAGTAATTCTCCATCCATTCTATTTGTGAACACATGAATTCCTTCAAGTGATTTACCACTCAATTCTTTGAGGGCTTTGAGGAAGGGTTCCTCTAGTAATGGTGGGTCTGGTTCTGGTTCTACATCTTCTTCTTTTTGTGCTTTTCCCTTACCTTTATCATCCTCTAAATTCTCCTTCACTTTGTCTGCAGTCTCTGCAAATTTTTCTATTATTTTCTTCAATTCCTCCATAGCTTCCTCTAGAAGTCTATTCCTCTCTTGTTTCTCAGTCAAATCCCTTTCCAACTCTACATTTCTCACCATGATTCTCTCTCCCATTGATTCACTCACCTCTGATAGACACTGCACTATTCCCAAGCCTTTCAATGGCTCTAATACCACTTTGATGGGGACATTCCACTTCAAGAGCTCTCTTTCTCTTCATAAGGCTCTTTATTAGCCTTCCTATGGAAATTTATCTTTACCGTAGCTAGAGGATTCTTCTATCAATCCTCTACTCCACTGAATCTCTCCAATCAACTTTAAGCTATCTTCACTCCTTCACAACCTTCTATGCACTCATGGGTCCTATCCAAGCAAATATGTTTCAATCCCTCTTTGATATGGTAATTAGGTGTCCATCCTCTTTCTCCATAATTTCCAATATGTTTTAGAACCCCTTTCACCAATATTTCTTGGTCTTTTCAATTGAGTTCTTGATTCCCTATATTTTAGGCCTTGTAGCCTTTTTTCTCAATTCAGCCTCCTAAATATTTAATTCTTAGAATCGACTCTAAATTCCCTTAGTAAGTCACCAAACCAACCTGGGATTCATTATTAGGTCTACCAAGGATTAAATAATTTCTAGGTTTTGGCTCCACCAAATGTCCGTACATTGTACTTCCAAGAAACCCCTATTTTAAAGGGCTTTTAGGGTCTCTAGACAAGTCTACAACAAAAGGGTTCAAAATGCAATTAGATGGACTCATCTCCTCCTCTCCTTTAGAACCATGACCTTGTCACATTCCCCTACACTTTCCAACTTTGGATTATCACACACCAATCCATCTAACTATTATTTTAACCTCTATAACTATGCAAGCTTCTAGCCTAATGGCTATGGACCCGACTAGGCATTTCTTGGAAAAATAGCTCCCTTTCTCACAACCAATCTAAAACACATATCTATAAATTATTTACACTAATATTCTTGATCCAAAGTGGCCATGGTGTTCCAACCATTTTAAATCAAGAAAGAACAATTTCTATGCCAACTACTCTGTACAGGACAGTAGCTCTGTCAAAACACATAATTTACACACTACTAAGAAAATGTACAAAATTCAAAATCTAATGCCACATAATTTTTCTATACACACAAAACTAAACTTTCATGCCATTAAATTTCACCATTCAATCCATTTTAGTGTGGATGATGGTTCAAGAAAGTGACTATGTTACAAAACTAGAGAATTTCTTGCTTTCTTCAAAACAATCTGTACAATATAATGCCCAACACTTAAATTAGGGTTTAATTAGGATTATATATGCCTCCTACACATGTTCAAACCCTTGCATCAGGCTCTTACATCATTTAAGTCATTTTTCAATTTTCAAGGGAAAGTTGTCATGATAACTTTTCAAAGTTGCAAAGTTGTCATGAGCAACTTTTGCAAATTTTACATTTTTTACTTTCCTTTGCTCCTACCTTGCATAGTTTGATAAAGAATCAACATAAATTGATCCAAAATAATTTTTAGACCCTATTTAACACCTTACCACTCTTTTTTTAGATTGGTCAACACTTTGACCATCTTTGACTCACTTAGCTCTTAATGTAAAACATACTAGTTAGGACCTTTTGGACTCAAACAAAGACATGAAACTAAAAAATCCTATTTAAAAGACACTCTCACACACCTTGGGACTTTTTCATAGTCCTTATTCATTGGTAGTTGGCTAGAACGACCTACAAGACAAAATTTTAATAGGATCTCTACTAGGCCCTAAGGTGCTCCTGCACCAAATTACAGTTGGCTAGTGTAAATCCAAATTCCACAACCTTTGTCAGAATCCTTCCAACCTATGCCAAAATTGGGGCTTTTGAATAGGGTATGAACATCCATCAAAGCACAATGGATGATGGTCAGTCTAAAAGGTGGTTAAGTAGTTTGTAATTTTCAAGAGAATTATAAAGGTCTTGTGATGGTCGAGTTAAAAGGGGGGAGCAGACAGATTAGAGGGAAGTATATTGTTAACCCTTCATACCTATGACTATCTTACTATAGTAGGATGATAATCATTTAATCTGAAATAATATGTAATCAAAATAATTCTCCTAATGACTGTGAATGGATAAGGAAGGTGAAAAATAAGTCACAAATCTAATTTATTATATTAGACAGGGACTAGAAAGTAATAAAGAAGGATGTTTGACAAGTAAATTCAACTGTTCCCTGATAAAAATCACATTATTTTCTGTTATTGAGTATCTTTCTACATATTTTTAGATTGAATATTATTTTCATTATATTGGGAATGATAATGTGATAAATTTTCCTTTCATTTGAAACCTCTTAAAGTTCTAGCTGATAGAACCACTCAAAGTGTGCTTGCACAAGCCAAATCTAGGATTCTACTATTACTAGCCTTCTTAAGATCCTACCCTCTCTCCTAGGATCTTCCAATATCTTTCTCAAATATCCTAGGAATTCTCCAACACAACTCTATGAGTTGGTCTCTTTTGTGCTTCACCTTGGGGTAACTATCAACAATGTGTTCTTCAATCCTTTAATCCTTCTTAGATGTCTCCAAGTACATTTTCATCTCCATCTCATCACAAGTGCTGAATGGGGTGAAATTATTGCTAATAAAGCTTCTTTTCTTCCATATGATCCAATTATAATAGTACATCAATGGTTTTTCAAACAATCTCAAGACCTTAGGTGAATTTGGTCTTTTAGGCCTAATAGGTCAATTAGCCCTAATCTGTGAGTTTTTCCCACTTTCCTCACAAAACTCCCAAACAACCCCCCAAAAAAATTATATATTCAGACACCCTTTTCCAAGACATTAAGGCTTTTGGTGGTCTTAGGGTTCTAGGGCCACCCTATAGTAGGTTTCTAGAATTCAGGGCTGATAGGGCAAATAGGGCTATTTTTGTGTAGTCTACTGATTTCTGCTTGGAAATCTATCTTAATGGATTGGAAAATACCTAATATGCCTAGGAGGTATCTTTAGGACCTCTATTCTTGTGAAACCATGCTTTGTTCCATGTTCCCAATCTTTCCCCTGCAATTACACACCATTAGATCATTGTCATGCACCTAACCGAGCACACTGGACTCGCCTAGGACATGAAACCAAAATTAGTTAGCTTTCTTTTCTAATCTCGTCCTTCTATATGTACACTTTAAAATGGATTCCCTTTCATATCCCTCTTGTCCATGATGATTTTCATGGTGAAGATCTATGGGGGAGCCATGTTTCCTAAAACTACTTAAAAAACACCAGTAATTGTACTACTAACAAAACAATTTAATAGACTAATCTAATGAACTCAAAAAAACTTAAAACTCAACAAAAAGTGCTTCAAAATACCTCTACTACACCAATGTAATACTGGATCTCAACATTCAATACATCTACTAACTCACAAACATCAAAGTAGTCGACTATATGCTAAAACCAATAACAGAGCTTCTTCTTGCAAATTCAAATCACTCATTACATCCATCTACCTCAGGAAATGGGATCATCCATGTCTAAATATTCCTTCCCCATGATTATAGGCCTTTAAATTAAGCACCCATCATCATTCTTCGAAAAGAATCCAATAATTCCAAATGTTGTCATGCAACTTTTAAAAGTTCCAAATGTTGTCATGCAACATTTTGACAACTTTGACAACTTTGCATAAAACAAATCCCAATGAACTCTAATCGACCTAGAATGTTGTAAAAACATCCTAGAGGCCTTTTTAGGAATATTTCTAACCTATCCTAAGCCTGGAAATATTTTGGACCCATTTTCCCACTTTTAGGCTTAATCTAGCACTAAACAACTCAAAACAAAAAAACACCTAGGTTGGATTTATCCTAGTCAAATCCACCTAAGCACACACTTGAAAAACCTTCTAAGGTCAACCTAAAATCTACTAACTTGAATAAGGTCAGTACAAGAAAAAACAAAAACTAGAATTAGGGATTAGCCTAGGTGCTCTTGCACCACTAGCCATGAATTTTATGAAGAGATCTAATGAGTTTTGTGGAAACCGCCCATAAACCCTCAGTAACAGACCTGTTCACAAGGGTTTGGTCATAACTATATATGTAACCGATGGAAAAATTAAAATTTAGATATTTTGAAACTATATTCAGAGGGATAACATTTGATTTTGGTTTCATTTTGAATGATTATGTATATTGTAATAAAATTAATGCCCTATCGGGCCAAACTGTCAAATTTATGCATTTGTTTATAGAGTTTCAATGTTGTTTTCTTTTATTTGTGTTTACATAATTAGAAATTGCTAGTAATGGATCATTTAAGTTTTTTAACCCTCAAAGAAACTTGTATGAATGGTTAGACCTAATATTTAAGAAGTATTTGTAAAGGATTTGTGTAGGAATAGTCAACTATTAACACAAAATTAGTGATAGTTTTAAATAAAGGATTGCATCATTGATAAAAAAAAATGAAGTTTAATAGTTTGTGATGGTAATAGGTTGTTGGATATATGTGAAACAAAATTAAAGACCCTCTGTAGGAGGTGTGGAATAGATCTATGGAGAGATGACATTAAATTTGTTGTGAGTACCATTAAAAATTGGTTTGTCAAAGACTACTGACTAACTGTTGTTAGTATTAATGGATTTTGGATAGACAGTGGAATTGGAATAAGCTTGTATGCAGTGAGGTATGAAATGTTAAACGTAAGAGGAATTATTTCACACATCTATTGATTTTTACTTTTCTAAAAATATATTGTAATATTCATGATGTCTCATTTGCCCATAGAATATGCCGCTATTTAATTTAATTTTAATAAGTTTTTTCCATTTTAATATAATACAAAAGTCCTCTACAAACTTGTGGAAAAAATTGCAATCAAGAGTCACTCCATGGATCTTCTTTATAAATTTCAAATATGACTGATCTTAAAGCAAAACTTACATTGACATCTTCAGATATTTATATGCATATTACTCAATTGTTTCCATTGTAGCAATTGTAAGATGGTCTACTGTAAAATTAATAGAAATCCAACACTCGAGTTTCAAACTATTGGTAGATTGATGCAGAGCATCTAGGACTGACACACCTCACACAACACCATGTCTCCATTTTATCTAGTTTTGTAACAACATCCATCACAAGGTCCACAAAAAAAAAAGACTTATTCTTGTCAAATGGAATGGAGGAAAAGACCTTGAACTCTAAAAACTCCCAAATGACTCACCAAATTGGTCCCAAACACACCACAATATGGACTTCCTTCCCTTGCTTCTATAAGGTCTAATAGCCCTTAATGTGAGAATTCACTAAAATTCAGAGTTATTGAGGATTCCCATGATGTTTGCAATCTTTTCAGTAACGTGATTGTGAGTGTACTAGATTCAGGTTATTTGGAAATCCATTTACTTCCTAAGGAAAAGTCAATCGAACCCACTTCCATATACATCTTTATTATAATATTTTTTCATTGATGCTCTCATGATTATGTTAGTTTTATTTATTCAAGGACACAAATGAATTTTACTAGGACACAATTAATTTTGTAAATGAAGGGAAAAGAAATGATGTGGCTATCATGAATGCTTCATACAAGCTGATTCAAGAACTGTAGTTTGTTTGTGTAGACATCCAAAAATATTAATATTATTATTAATATTAATTTCCCTCTTATTCCTCTAAATATTTAATTAGAATCAATTAAATAGTTTCATTTATCAATAGTTTAAACACTATTCTAATGTATTTTATTTAAATACATTTGCCTCCACAAAATCCCCTTTTAATAAATATATATTTATTAAAAACCTCCATTTTTCCTAATTCTTCTAAGCTGTGATTTGTTCAAATCTAATTTGAATTAAATCTAAACCCTAGCTAGGAACCTATTAATCCTACCCTAAAGCCTACCCTATTCCTACCCTACTCCCATCACCTCATGTCCTAAGTATGTTTCCACACCTAACTGCCCTCTGATCATGCTTAAATGGGTGATTCCTAACCTTTTTAAGGCTAATGAGATGCTCACCCACATGGGGAAATTATCTCCAAAGTGGGTACTCATTCTTCTTAAATTCTCTCTTACAACCTTGTCTCCTCTTTTGAAATATTGAGCTACTCAATATTAATGCCAATTTTGACTTAAAATTGGCCATCTTTTCAAAGTCACGTGTCTCCTATGTGGCTCTTATGTGGATGCCACATAGGTGCCACTTCATCCAAGCCTCTTCCTCTCTCCAAAAACTCTATAATTAGAGGCCTTCTCTCATATTTTCATCTCTGAATTTGCATTGTTATCATGCTAGTATTGTCTTAGAATTGTCATTCTTGTTTTCATGCTAATGCTCTTAGATGTTAGTTTATGCTTTCATTTGCTTAAATCATCTGGAAGTCACATGTTAGGATCTTAATTGGTAAATAAATCATAGTTTCTTTATAAGAATTTCATATCATCCTTACTTTCATAGGTTTAGATTATCATTTTGAAGGAGATTTGAGACTAGTTCTTCATAAC
>MU223816.1:305338-350262 GCA_018584345.1 Thuja plicata | reverse complement strand
AATTGCTTCTAACAGGGTAGATCATCAGAAGTGATCATTGTAAGCCTTAACCGGCCAACTTTATACTGCAGTACCAAAGTTTTGTGGGCACCATCCCCACCCCAGTTTTACTTTCTATTTGGAAGGTTTCTGGGTCACCAAATCTTTGTGTTATGTGTTATGAATGATTATATTTTCATGCTTACAGTAGATTAGATGAATGAATGGTCAAAGTATATACATGTGCAGAAATGTTTTAAAGTTTTAAGAGTTACTGATTCACCCCTCCCCTCTCAGTAACTTGGTCAGTCTTGATTATTTCCAACAATAGTTTGAAATAACTATTTAATTATTGATCCATATTTCCCTTATATACCTTTTGGCTTTTATATCACTATGTAGTCCACCATTAGATGAGAATAATTATTTTCCTGATTTATTTTCATGATGCATTTATTTTATAGGTTATGTTTACAAAACTGTAACTTGGCAGGGCCCTTTCTACAAGACTAGAACTAGAATATATAATTCCACAAATGATAAAGTTGTGTTGGGCTGGTAATGATGCTATATTTTCCTTTTACTAGCATAGTGCACATATTTTGTCATCATTTTAACTTGACTTTGAAGCATGGGGAAAATGAATCTCATTCATATTCTACAGTAGCAATGAATACATTTCATTATGAACTAGTCCATATTTTGAGAAATAACTTTGCAAAGGTCTGGATACTCTTATTTCAACATAGTTGACATGTTCAATGATTTTGCAAACTCCTTTGGGATTCAAAATACTTTAGTTTTTGATATAGGCTATGATAGACATGGCTTCCAGTGATAGGACAATGACATAAAATAGACTCAAAAATTCATCATTTTATCAAACCAAATATATGGTGAGGTTCCTAGACCTCTTAAAAACATACCTGCTCAATCCTATTTAAAATGGATCATGATTCAATACCCAAACACATAAAACTTTCTTCATTCCCTATCATTAAAATTCTTTACTATAGGAAAAATTCCTAGGGCATCAAAATATTATGAGAAATCTCCCACACAAATTTCTAGAACCTTCAAGGCATGACTTATAATTCATAAACTTCTAATTCAACTTATTTGAAGAGAATTTGAATGGTCAGAATTCAAGATATCCACATTTTAATATCAGTATTAATGTCTTTTTTTGTATGTTAAAATTTTTTCTTATCCCTTATACTTCCTTTGAAGCTCATTTAGACTTGGTCCTATCGTAGCATTTCATTTATTGTTCTTAGGATTCTTTATAATGTATTCTATGACACCTCTCAAAATCATATAAGCCTCTCATAAAAAATAGAGTTGTCACTGCTTCTTCATACCCATTTCATCATGCTCACTAATGATTATAAAAATCAAGGGTCAGCAACATGACTCTTGGAAAGTTTATAGGAGTTTTTTGGAGACTCTGAAGACAATAAGAAAATTTAAGAATGGCACATGAAAACTCTCACAAACTAACAAACTCAGAGAAGCATCCATAAGATATTGAGCACCTACGACCTTGTTGTTTCTCACAGTGAAATACTAATTCAATGCCACTATTTTTACACTCATCTCATTTCCCCTCATCAATCGTGATATTAAAAGGCTTAATGTTATTACTTTTGACAGAAAACTTGATGTTCCCTTGAGGAATATGCTACTCTTGTGAATATACTAACTACATAAATCTTAATCATGATTGATATCTCTATCTATGAATCCCATGCAATCCTTATCTTTGCAATCTTGATTATCATCTGATTTTTAGTAGCATTTTGGTACCCATATTTCGCTTATTTATTCTCTTGTTTTCCTTCATGTCACTATCTAAATATCTAATTTCTATATACAACTCTATTTTTACAAGTAAACACTAGAGTGAATATAAGAACAAGTATTACATACTTGGCCTGAAGGAATGGGCCATTCACTGCTGGTAATTTTGGAAGGTGCTCGTGAATATCAGTGGGTTTCAAATCTATTGTCATCACTTGATACCTTGATTTAACAGGTAAAACTAAGCTTATCTTTCATTGTGTTTATTTGATACTTTATAAATGTGGATCTATATCTATATTTTGTTGTGACAAATTTCCTTCTTTAGGAAAAGGAACATCTCAAGATGACTATAGAAAAGCTAGAAGTTCATCATCCTAATGTGCTTTTGGTTGAGAAAAATTTTAACTCGTCTAGCATAAGACTTTTTTGGCAAAAGGAATATTCAATGTTATATTTTTTGGCGTAAGACTGTTAAAAGGCCTCTTTTGGAGTGTATATCTAGGTACAATGGTGCACAGATTGTTCCCCAATTGATAATCTCACTACAAAAAAAGTGGGTCATTATGAGTCCTTCCACGTTTTCTTCTCTTAAATGTTTTCATTTGAGTTCTAATGAGAATGTATTGATGCTTTCAGATTGATCAATCAAAATTTATGGAAATGGCACGGGAGGCCCTTGCAGGTTTAGTAGATGCATAAAGGCTAAGAAAGAAACAAATTTTTGAAACAAAAGATCTAATGAAATATCTTCTTGAGAAAAATAATGGACTAGCATGGAGGATTTTCACCAAAGATGGAATCAATAATAAAACTATTCTCCAAGCTACAAATCAATTTATTTCTCAGCAACCAAAGGTATGCCTGCACAGAATTTGGGTGTTATAAATATGTTACTAGAAGTATTTAATATACTAAGACATCCTTTATCCAGGCATAGGTACTTGGTGATACTACAAGTCCTTTGGTAAGTCCAAATTTGACTGCATTGCTAGATCAAGCTAGAGTCCACATGAAGGAATTTAAAGACACAGCTTGATAGTTCCTCAGTAAACACAGTAGGTTTTTCCAAGGATAAAAGCTTGATCCTTCATGCAAGCCCCAATTTCTCTATCTTACTTGACATCTACATCATAGATCTCCCTGCTCTCTTTTCCATATGTCTATCAAGAGAATTCACAACCAAGATAGGAGGATATCTTTCTTCTGACAAATATCACATGCTTTTCCATACTAGGTATGGAACCAAGGTTACTATCAAGTTTGAATCATTGGCAGCACATCATATAGAGCCTTATGTGTCCAATGTATTTAATGCAAGTTGTCTTGCACTTGATAGTAATGACTTTCCAATCATCAGAGAAACAAACACTAAGATAGAAAACATCCAAAATATCTATACATCTAGATGAATTGGAATCAGAAAGAGCTTTAGAGGCCCAAGCCAATGTTATTTGGGATGTTGGTTTGGGGAACTATTTGATACAAGAGGATGGATTCATAGAGCCAAATATTTTCAAGGTAGACACTAAGGAATCAGAAGAACAGAGCAATAAATTTTGGGAACTATTCTTTGATGGTGCTAGAATCAAAAATGGATCTGGTGGTGGTGCAATACTTGTCTCCCCAAAAGGTAAGAAGTATTATACAACTTTTAGATTTAGTTTTTCTTGCACAAGCAATACTTTTGAATATGAGAGTCGGGTAAATGGACTAGAATGGGATATAAAGAAAGGGATTAAAGCCCTAAAGGTATATGGTGATAGTGAGTTGGTGGTCATCCAAGTAAGAGGGATAAGTGTTACCAAGAATGATGCAATGAAATCTTACAAGCATTAGGTTTGGGATGCTATAGAAGATTTATATGATTTCAACATCATTGTTATCCCTATAAAACTAAATCAGAATGCAGATAGATTAGTTATTTTTGGATCCCAATTTGATATTCCTAACAACACTTCAGTAAGGAAGGATCAAAAGCATGTTAATATTATTTTCAAGCCTTCCATCCTTGATAATAATGTTAATTGGAAAGCATTTGATAATGATGAGAAAATTCTGCAATTCTTGTTTGAAGAAGATGTCTTTTCAGTGCACAATCAAGATAGACTGATGCAGAACTATGGTGACCAAGTGGTACAACATAAATCAAATAAGATGCCTAAAGGCCTTTTCACCTTAGAATCTTTCTTTAATAAAGATGACCAAGCCGAAAGGAATAAGACTAGTTTGGTAGTCCAACAGGAACACTATGTTGATTTAGAGTTGGATCCAGATAAAAGCCTAAAGTTTGAAAAAGTGAACATTGGTTCAGAGAGACAAGATTACACTCACTTATTTCAAGAATTTAGTGATATATTTTCCTGGAAATATGAAGACCTCAGGGGCTTTAATCCATAACTTTCTCAACATACCATTGAATTAGAGCCAAATTCCAAGCCAGTCAGAAAGAAGCAAAGGCCTATCAACCCCAAACTAGAGCCACTTATGCACAAAGAAGTTCTTAAGTTGATAGAGAGTGGTATCATTTACCCCATAAAGAATACTAGTTGGGTTTCCAACCTTTTTCCCATTAGGAAAAATAATGGGGAGTTGAGACTATGTGTTGATTTTAGGGACCTTAATAGGGCATCCCTAAAATATCGCCACCCATTTCCATCTATGGAGTAGATTCTACAATATGTCTCTGGATCATAATGCTTCTCATTGTTGGATGGCTACTCGGGATATAATCATATCCTAGTTAATAAGGAGGATCGATATAAGATTGCATTTACAACCAAGTGGGGAACCATATCTTATCAGAAGATGCCTTTTGGATTGTCAAATGTAGGTGTTAATTTTTAAAATGCTATAGACATGGCCTTTAAAAGCCCCATGTACAAGTTTGTACTGGTCTACTTAGATGATATCACTATCTATTCTAAACATGTAGCAAACCACATCAAACATCTGAGGAAAATATTTGAAAGGTGTAGAGAGTTTGGGATCTCCCTCAATCCCAAGAAATGTGTGTTTACAGTCCATGAAGGGAAACTATTAGGATATATTGTGTCCAAAAAATGTATTATAGTGGACCCTGAGAGAATTGTAGATATTCTAGAGGTATCCCTACCACCTCGAAAGAAGAGTTTTCAATCCTTCATAGGAAGGATTAACTTTTTCAAGTGTTTCTTGCCTAACATTGTAGATCTTTTGAAGCCTTTAACAACAATATTGAAGAAGAATGCAGTTTTCTGTTGGAGAAAAGAAGGAAAGGATAGTTTTCAAGCCATCAAAGAGGCTCTGATAGAGGCTCCTACCTTTCCTAATCTTGATTTCAGAAAAGACTTTAATATATATTCTTATGGAGGCTCTGATGCCATATCTGCAATGTTAACTCAACAAAACTCTGTAGGATTGGAGCAGCCTATTGCTTTCTTTAGAAAAGGTTTAGAAGAGTATGAACAAAGGTACTCTTTTGTAGAAAGACATGTACTTGTTGTGGTGAAGAGCCTTAAATATTTTAGACATATATTAACTCATAGTAAGGTACAATTGAAGGTTACTCATCAAGTATCAAAGAGTTCCTACTTTCTAAAGACCTAAATGAGAAAAGAGCTGGTTGGGTCACCAGATTCATAGAATATGACATTCTTATCCAAGTGACCAAGCTATTTAGAGGAAGAGGTCTTTGTGAACAATTAATCAAGAATGAAACTCCAAAATACCAAGAGCAAGCTAATGCATTCTTAGTTGTGCATTTAACATAATAGCATGCCAAAGTAGCAGGTTGGTTGCCTAACATGATTCATTTTTTAAAAATGGGAGAGTGCCCTGCAAATTTTGGCTCAGCAAAAAGAAGGTACTACAGATTGCAATCTATCCCTTTTGTGTTGATTAATGAGATCCTTTTTATAAAGGATTATAATGGTGTTTTTTTAAGATGCATTGATTCAGAACAAGTAGCAAGTGTCCTAAATGAATTTCATGATGGAATTTATGGAGGTCATTTCTCTCGTCCGACTACTTCTTTAAAGATCATGAGGGCTGGATATTATTGGCCATCTATATTTAAGGACAGTCTTGATTATGTAATAAAATGCATGAAGTGTGCCATTTTTGCAGGTAAGAAAAGGCTTGCAGCTCTGCCCCATCCAAGGTAGGCCATAAATGGATAAGCACTACAGCTGATTACTTCACCATGTGGACTGGGGCTATTGCACTAAAGGAAGAAAATGAGAGTGTTGTCTTGGGTTTTTATGATGACATAATTCATAGGTTTGGGACCCCAGACTCTATTATATCAGATTATGCACTTGCTTTCATAGGCTTAAGAGTCATTGAATGGGAATTTAAACATGGTTTTTACCTAAACACAAGCTCCAATTATTACCCCTAGGTTAATGGTTTAGCAAAGTCTACAAACAAGAACCTAATCAGGATAATTAAGAAGACTCTGCAAGAAAATCAGAGATATTGGCACTCTAAACTTAAGTTTGCCTTATGGTTAGACAAGATCACTCCCAAGAAGATCATTGGGAACTCTCCCTATATGCTAGTCTATGGAAAGGAGGCTAAATTATCCATTTCAACTGAATTGCCAGCTTTGAATCTTTCTACCCAACTTGTCCTCTTTGAAGAAGGAGACCCTCTATAGGTAAGGTATGCTCAGCTCATGGAGTTGGGAGAAAGCAGAGACAAGTCCATGCAAACCATGGAGTTACAACATATGCAAACCAAGAAAAGATTTGATAGGAGAGATAGATCAACGAAATTCATTGTTGGGGATGTATTCCTCAAATGGGATGAATTCATATCCAAGCCTGGCAGGCATACCAAGTTTGACTCCTTTTGGGGAGGCCCATTTGTGGTCATTGAGTACAAGGAGCATAATGCTTTTCAACTATTAACTCTTGAAGGAGAAGCCTTGCCAATTTCTGTTAATGGGTTTCACCTAAAGCCTTGTTTTGAGGTTTGTCCAGCTTTGTAATTAAGTTTCTTACTTTCTTTTCTACTTTCTAGGTTAGTTTTCCTACTTTTCTCAAAGTGCTTGTGCACAATTAGTTGTTTCTTCTTATACAGTATTTTTCGCTATTTTGGTTCATTGTTCCTACTACTACTTTCAATCCTCCTTCCTTCCCATTATTTTTGTGTGCTCAAATGTAGACTCCTATGCCCAATGGAATATCATTAGGCCACTTTTTTTATATGTCTAGTAGGCTAACATTCAGTAGAAATTGCCAAAAATGTTACCCAAATTTCCCATCCTGTCAATTTTGGCTACAAGTGGAGTAAATGAGGCTAACACAAGGGTAGATCCCAACTTGTATGAATTCTGCATGATTCCTAATCTTTATCTTATCCTCTGTATATTTCTTGGTCTAGTTTTAGCCCTTAGTTCATGTCTTTAAGGACCTAAATGCAAAAAACCCTTTGAAATTCATGTTAAAACCCTAGCTCATTCATGACTTCTTCTATTTTTGAGTTAATTTTTTAGGTGGCTTAAGTGTTCTTACATGTCATGTGTGCATTAACATTTCCTTGGTTATCTCTTAATCTTGAAAAGCTGAGGAATATTCCATCTCATTCAGTGACTTAGTGCAACCCTTTATCTCATGATCTCAAAAGGAAAAGGAATATTCTTCTATGATCTAGAGATTAAGCGCAAGCCATGGATGCATATTTGATCGTACAGTTATCTCTTGATTTCATAATGAAAATATTAAGCCATGAAAGATATTCAGAGACTTAACACAAGTCATTGTTCTTGTTTTGATTGTGTGTTGTGCTTTAAGTCTCCTAGTGAAACCAGAGTTAGTCAGAACATTGGGAGATTCAGCAACTCAGTCTATCTTGCAATCTCTAGATAAACTCAGAGTTAAGGATTGGTTTGGTTTTTCCTTTCAGTCGTGTGATCTCCAAATGTAACCAGAGTTAAGGAAAGGATTCAAATATTACATGAGGATCTCCGATCTCATCCAAGATGTGCAGATAACGCTAGGTCTCGAGACAAAGTCAAAATTCAACAAATATCAGGAGATTACACGCATATCATTGATGCAATTCTGATCCTATAGATGGTGTGAGATCTCAGAATAAACCCTTGGGTTAGATTTTCATCTAGCTACTTAAAGTTTCTTTCAATGGCTAAATCCTGGAATGAATAGGAGTTGCAGTAAAGTTAAAGTCAGGTTTAGTTATGAATCATTGATTGTAATTTGATTGTTTGTTGTGCGTTAAGTATTGCAATAAACTCAGGGTTAACCAAATGATCTAGCAACTTGGAGATGTAAAGGATTTAAGAGATTAGGGTTAAAGATAGGTTAAGAGGAAGAGTCAGAGAATGGAAAAGATCTTGCGACTAGCATGAATCCTTGAAGGCTAATATTAAGGTATATAATGCTCAAGGAATTACGACAAGGTTCCATGTGGCTCGATCAGATTTAAGGTATGATACCCAGGTAAAGGTAAAAGGAGATCCACGACTGTGTTTTAAATAGGAAACCAAGTCTTTTTCTGAGCCATTGATGAGAATTTCCAGGCCACCTGTGACCATTTATTAACAAATATTCAAGTATTCAAATATAATTTCAGAGGCTCAAGGCGATGGTCATAAAGACAAAATCTTAGATAGGGTAGATGACTTTTCCGCTTATTCTTTTCAAATTATGGTGATATGGGAGATATTTTTACAGACATATTTGATCTCCTGAGATATTTCCTGAGTGCATTGATGAAGAGACTTGACTGATTTAGGGTTTTTATATTTTTTTTATTAAATATCTATTGTAACCCTAATTCTTCCCTAACTGATTGAATGGATTGACTCCCGAGCCTGTGTTCTAGGGGAGGTTGTATATAAGTCATTTTTGTTCTTTTGTAAAGGGGTTTTCTGGATTATGTAATAAGTTTTCTGTGACATTTTCTCTGTCCTCAATATTTTCATGTGTCTATAATTCTCACTCTTCCAAGGCTTATGTAGGACTTTTTGTGGTATTTTTCCTACCCTCAGTTTCTCATACATTTTGAGATTCTTTCTTAAGCATAATATAGTGGCTAATATTAGAGAGATCTTTGAGTTCTTGAGCCTTCTTTCTTTCTGCATCTTTGTACACTACTGTGGATGATTTGATTTAGGTAATCTTATGGATTTTGTTAATCCCTTGTTACTTTATCTCATTTTTGTGCCTATTTTCTAGAGTGGATGTTTGTTTGTAGGTCATAGTCTGTGTCTATTCCATTGAATATGCTATTGTTTGTGAAATCTTCTTTTTCCTTGAATAACCTCTTTTCATTTCAGACCTCTCAATGAAATATTTATGCAAGCCTATTCAGGAATTTGTGTTTTGCTAGCTTCAGGATTTCATGTTGGTTTTGGTCACTCTTGTATGATTCAAGTTACCTTCGGTGTATCACCTAGTAGGTTAAATTTTCTTTTCAGTCATTTCCCTTCAGTTCTCCTTCTATCCCTTTTCCTTCCAAGTTTACTTTCATGTTTAAGATAAAATAAGGTGATTATCCAAGAGGAACTAGCCTAGAATTTGGAGGCTACACTTTAGTTAGCAGAGGTCCCACAACCTAGAAGTGATTCCCATGTTATACTATATTTTTAGGCTCAAGCGCTTAGTAGGGTGTAAAATTTAGTGTATAACAATAAATAATGCAGTGGTAAGGGTTGCACCATCAATAAAAGGTGATAAAAGATAACGTAGACTTATGGGGTAGCATTCTTAATCTAGATTGGCATTGTAATGAAGGAGGCATGAAGGCTGATTACAATGGGAAGATAAAAAATAGAGATAACCAATGTGCCTAGAACAGTGGAAACAAGAGTAACATAAAGGCATTTTTCATCTAGCCATCCATCATGCAATAATAGAAAAGAGAACATATCGAAAATGAAAGATAGTGAAATCAAGCAGTCATATCATAAAATAAAGAGGTACAACACTTCTAGATGAAAGATTGAAATGGATCAATAATAGTGCATTGGATGATAGTGAGAATGTTATTTACCTACACTGACAGGATTTTATTCAATAATACAAAAAAAGTGTAGTGGAAAATGCTATAATATAGTGATTCCTATGTCACTGACATGGTGAGCTCAATAAGTTGTGTTTGTTGAAGGAAACTAAATATTTGTTTTGCTATGCATGTAAAGAAAGTAGTAACAGGGGACAGTGACATAGCTATGTATAAGGAATAGAAAAGATCATAACATTGAAAGATATTGACTATGTAAAGAATGCATCAAGAGCAGTGATTGAAGGCATTATATTTTTCCATTAGTATATGCAAGTGAAAACATGATCTACACCATCGGTTTACACTACACCAAAAGACAGAGAACAACACTACTTGACGCCAAGGTTACCTAATACTGCCAAGTACAAAGCATCCCAAAAAACACTATTCAATGTTATCCGATGACAAAAAGGACAAAGGAACCCGACAAGTAACCAACAGTGCAACCTGACGAAATGGAAAAGAGAGGAACCCAATAGATGAAGGGAACCCAATAATCAGCTCAATGAAGGAACACCGATGGACTTTTAGTTAAACCTGACAATCAAGAACTGATAGTTAGTTACATCCCACAAAAAGTGGATCTGACTTTCCACATCAGATAAACTGAATTTTTATATTTAGCTTCTTGATTTTTTTTAAATCCATTATGTGTGGAGAAAGAAATGTAATTATTATTGTTTTAATCAGTTTAACTATTTTAAGACATGCAAACTAAAGGATCAAGGTCAATTTGTATACCTTGGATCAAGATTTAACATTGTAATGCATGATTCTAGAATAGGTCAAATACTTGTATAAATAGATGCTTAATCAATTGTGAACATGTTGTTCAATGATGATTGTAGCCACTGAGAGCATCTAAGGACCAGACAAGAGAATTCATGCAGAAGAACAAAAAAAGATCAATGCAGTTTCAAGAACAAGAACACAGGCTACCGATGAGAAGGAAAAGGTATTAATCAATCACTATAGGTGATATTCATATTATGAGAGCTTTAATGGATCTGTGACCAGAAATTATAGATTGCATACAGTCAAGTCAAACATATTGTACTCATTGTGACAAGTGTATTACACTTAAGAAATCCTTTCAAGAAAGGTGGACTTAACAGTCCTATTGTAAATCTCTTAACTAAGTGCACACTTCATTAGTGTTGCTAAAGCTCTTAACAGAGTAGATATTAATAGGTCTCCACTTTAATACTCCTAACAGGTTAGATCATCAGAAGTGATCAATTTTAAGCCTTTACCAGCTCCCTTCCATTCTATAGATAGTGAAGTTTTGTGAGTGCCATCCCCACTGTAGTTTTTACTTCCTAACAAGAGTTTTCTGTGATATCATATCTTGTGTTATGTGTTTATTACTTTCATGAATGTTTCTATAAATGTTTCAAACAATTAAAGATTATGAATTAATATTACATGCATAAGAAAGAACATCATAAATGGTCAGTAATACAATAAAGATTGTTTACTAATGACCAAAGGTGAAAAGTGTTAAAATTTTTAGAGGTACTAATTCACCCCTCCCCTCTCAGTATTACTTCCCATTAATCCCAACAATTGGTATTAGAGCTAAGTCTCTTCTTGGAAAGCTTAAAGGCTTAAGAGAAAAGATCATACAATGGAGAATTACAAACTTGATAAAAATATTGAGAATAAAAAGCTTGAAATACAGATGTTCTATGAATAGTATAAAGAAGCGAGAATCAAGATGAGAGAGATTTTGGATGAGAGAAAAGGTATGGCAACTCGGAGCAACAAAAAATATTATCAAGAAGAAGAGATTCTAGATTTCTTTGATTTTTTGGGATCGAATACAAGTAATGCTTCAGATACATCAGAAGAGAACATCACAAATCTAAAGGAGATCAATCAACATCTGACAGAGAAAATAAAGATGTTGCAAATTGGTCAAGAGACCCAGATGGTAAGAATGATTGATGTGATGAGTTCTACTAGACATGGTGAAACAGAAAGAACACTAGCTATTGATGATAGGAGGAAGATTATAGAAAAGCTACAAGAAAAGGAGTTAGAAATTCTAAGACATGGTGAGCATCACCATGAGATTAAAAACTAGATTATTCTTATGAGTCAAGAAGCAAACATAATGAATATGAAAGAGTACGTGCTATTGGTGAACTAAGAGAAGAGAATGAAAAACTAAAGCATGAGGTTAGAGTTCAGAAAAAGAATAATGAAATTATCAAAAAGGCTGAAGAAAGCAATAAAAGAATGGATGATTTTCTTGAAGGACAACAAAGAGTCAACAACAACAATGGTCTAGGATTTACTGAACATGGAGAATCATCTAATCAAGCCAATCCAAAGAATGTCTATGAAAATCCAAGATCAAGAAAGCTTACATGAAAACACTATGGAAATCAAGGGCACACATCAAATGTATGCTGAGGCAAAATGAAAGGTATTCCTAAATCTACATCTTCATTCATAGGATTCTGTTATAAATGTAACAAGAAAGGACATAAAGCATATGAATGTATTTCTAAGATGGATCAACCAAAGAAGGAAACCTACATGGACAAATACTATCCCACATGTAAAATGAATGGGCACACAAGCCTTGAATGTTGGAAAAAGAAAAGGTAAGCATGGAAGCCTAAAGGTCAAGAAACTCCCTATCAACCAAAGAGAATTGGTAATCAATATGTATGGGACTACAGTACATGGACAAATTGTACATCATGTGGTAGATATGGTCACATTGCTGCAAACTACATGAGAGCATGGACCAAAAGGTCTAGAGGATGGACAAACCCTAGAATGGCATGCTTACACTGTCATAAAGTTGGTCATCTCAAGAAAGATTGCAAAGACCAAATGACAGAGACAAGCACATATCCCAATGGAAACACCATTGAAGATATCCGGAGGGGTAGAGACAAAATGTGGAGAAATGCTTCAAGCAATGATGAAGCTGGACCAAGCAATGCAAATGGTGACACCCCATCCAATTGATCCGGTGACATTGCCACCCCCACTTAAGCTGAACAAGTAAGTATGGAACTACACTACACCAAGTCATATTTTGCATAAGTTCCATTATACAAATTGATAGATAGTCAAAATTTGCATGAATAAAGATGCATATTATGTTACTTGTTACAATTATGAGAAAATAACCCCATCGGTAAACACATACTGAAAATCATCAGTGAACATAAAGGATGAGCTGTCTACACTTACCGAGAATTGTCAGTCAACACATAAAATGGCTAAGTTGCTTATAATGTAACCTGACACCCATTAGTAAGAAAGAAAGTTATAAAGTTGTCATGAAAGTACACCAATATTCGTTGGTGAAAGCAAAAATCTTAACAACTATCCTGTGCATCATGTCAAAACTGACAATGTTATGTGATAGTCTTCCCGAAGAACTCCATCTTCATGACCCGATGATTCATTGAGCATTTATGACAGACTTAGGGAAAAATTCTATAAATAATCAACGAGAGAACTTCATTTTGCACACGCAATTTGAAGAGAAAAAGTAGAGAAAAAATAGAGCGATAAGATATCATATAGAAGAGCAACCTTGACTCGATCCAGCACACAGCAAATAGATCATTCACAAGTTTCACGGATCGAAGTAAGTATTGAGGGCATCAAAGAACTCTATTATTATTTTCAAGAAAGCCCTAAATTTTAAATATGATGGCAACCACCTCAAGAACCGTAAAGATTAAGAATGATAAGAAGAATGTGGTTAGGCTGATAAAGAACAACACCTGTGTGGAACCAAAGTGAAAGATATTCCCAAAGATTGCATTGCAACCTGATGAATCTGGCACATTTTCTAAGACCACCTAGGGTTTTTCTAATAGAGGATGTAAGGTCCTACATTCACTGTAAATAGGTGATCTAGAGATAGACCAAGCTTACCCGAAGCTATGTGATGCAGAAGGTAATTTGAAGGAAGAGAACAAACACTTAGAGGTTAAAGGGATAATTAATACCCTATATTTCCTAAGGGTTTTCAAAACTGACTGGATTAGGTTAGTTTTGAGTAGAATGCATGATCAGAAGTTTTGGTTAGATTAACCTAAGCAAATCACTAAGGATGTCCTTCATGCTGTAACTGGTTATCCAATAACTGACAAGCCTAAAGCACACAAGCATCCCTCCAAGCGAAAAGTTTAAAATCTCATAAAAGCTATGTGGGATAATAGAGGTCTTAAGGTTAACACCATCACCGACAAGGAATTGAGGTTTGGTGCATGTGTAACTGGTTACAAAATCTTCCAAGGAAGTAGGCTTAACAACATAGCTTCAATAGCAGTAAGCACAACTTACAAGATTGTAAATAAGGGAATACAAATGGATCTATGTGAGATCCTATTAAATAAACTTGATGAGAACATGACAACAATCAGGTCTGCAAAGACAAACACATGTAAGTTTGGTTCACTTATCATGTGTATATTCTTTTACTTTCAAGAATACTTTCCTTCGGTAGGAAAAGTAAAGTGGGATACTACCAAACCAGTCACACTACAAATTAGTGTACTTATTAAGTCACTAGGAGATAATTTTGATTCAGTAATGACTGCATACTTCCTTGAATTCAAGGAAAAGATGATGGAAAGAGTGAGGATCCCTGAGAAACTAATTGAAAAACATAGGGATGAGATATGTTTTATGGTAGATATAGACTTCACCCACATAAAATAGGTTGTACCAAGAACAACTTGGTTAGCAACTCTTGATTATGAAATTAACATATATCAACCTACAAATGCAATTGATGCATTGATCAATGAGCCAATTGATAGCAAAAAACCAAGGTTTGCCACTTATGAAGAGGCCAAGTCAAAGATAAAAATAGGCCTAGTCATCAAGAAGGTTGTCAACAAAAAGAATAAGATAGTTAAGAATCTTAAAAATATTTTATCAGTTAATGAGGAGGAAAAATAACAAATAGAGGAAACTGATGAATTGGGTACCATCGATGAAGGACAAGATGAGCATAAATTAGATTCTAAGGCAGTTGAGTCTGATACACCTCCACCTCCTACAAATAAACAAAGAACAAGGATCCAAACAACAAAAGATACTACACCTCTAAAGAAAGGTCAAGTGAGGACCTATAAGAGGAAGTAGCCAACAAAGAAAACAAAGAAGCAAACAAAGAAGAAAACACCCACCAAGAGGAGGAAAAGACTAGTTAGAACCAAAGATGACATATAAGATACAAAAGATGATGAGATTGATGTAACAAAGAAAAGTTTCATCAATCAAACAATTGATGAGGCTGCTGATTCAATTGCTGCAACTGGCACCATGTCTATTAGGAAAATTAGACAATGGGATAAACTTGAGCTAGAGGACCAAAAAAAGATACAAGATGCAATCATCAAGGCAATGGTAAAATTCAAATATGTACCAGCTGAATTTGTCAACCAAATAACCAAAGAGCTGGGTAATAGAATCTCACAACAATGGTCATATGTTCTACACACAAAAAGAGAATCAAGGGAGAGGGTACTTGTCACACTTATGCCTCTCAAATCAAAGATGGAAGAAACTAAGGAAATAATGAAGAAGAACTCAAGTAAATTTGTAGCTAAGATTAGAGATTACAAAGTTCTAGAAGACAAGTTTATCAAGTTGGATAGTATGACCGAGACCAAATGGAGACAACTCCTAGATCTGCCTGCAGAGTCAACAAGTCATGAGAATCAATTACTTCTCACCGACACACCTCATGTAGAGGATGAGAAAGATAAGGCAAGTCCTCAGCACATTTCTTTGGACAATGTAGATAATGTTGAGCCAATTGAATTAGACAAAGTCATGGATAATCTTGACATTCAAGACATCACTCAGTATGATTCAGATAAAGATCCTCAGAAAGAAGATGATGTAATATTTATATCTCTTAAGGATCAAATCAAGCAACAATAATTGGAGACCCAAGAAAACAAAGACATGGATGTTGCCGATGAACTATGGCCAGACACTTCAATTATTGACATCACAGCACTAGACCCTACCGATCAACTACAAAGAGATGAAGATGTCACTTCTCAACAAGATCAAACCAATGAGGACACAAATCAAGATGCAACATAGGTGAGCACTCAGAATAATATGCTAGTGTTGATAAAGGAAATAAATCTACTAGAAGGTAATGTAGAATCTAATACAGTAGATACAAGCATACCTGAGGACAAGGGTGATGCAGAGGCAAAGGACACAACCAATGCAACAAAGGATACAACTGCAGATCAAGCTACAACCAATGATCAGAAAGATAAGTCTACTAATCTGAATAAGGATGAGGATAAATAAGTAGAAGAGGACAAGTAGAAAGAAAAAGGTGAAGAAGCCAAGATAGATGAGCAGGAGAAGAAATCAGAAGAAAAATCTGCAGAGACACCCAAGGTTGATGGAGAGACATCTTCACCAAACTGAAAGGTGAACCCTGAGAAAAAAATACAAGAAGCATCATCAACAAAGCCTTCAATGAGCGCATTAGAAAAGACAACTGAACTAGAAATGGTAGTTCATACATATGCATCCAGACACATCTCAATGAAGAAGAAAAGAAAGCATAAGAATCTAGTGACATTGGATGAAATCATTGAGATTCCAATTTGTGATCCTAGGACATTGGATCCAACTGAATTGAAAAAGTATGCACGACTTTGTGAAAAGAAAGCAATGCAAGACAAGTTGATAAAAGCCACCAAAGAGGCAAAGGTACTTGAAGTAGCATGAGGTATACTTCAATAAATTGTACTTGATGTAGATGTTGATCAAATAGCCCCAATGCTTGATCAATTCGTGGTTCTCACAGATGCAATCACATCTCAGAACATAGATGTTGAGAAGGCCATGGAAGATAGACTTGAATAGAAATATGATTTCAAGTTAGCTAAGAAGATAATCCAAGAAGTGGCATTGCAAAAGGTAATGCTTTCTGACTTGGTTAGCACAATAGATCTAATAATCTCAGAAGCTATTACCTTGATACAAAAGTTATGCATGCTAGATCAACTCACCAAGGAGTATATTGACAAGATAGCACAAATAGATTTTGATCTTCAGAAAAGTGCACAAAGTATCACAAACAGTGAAGAATCAATCAAATTGCACAATGAGTAGCTCAAGAAAGCTTAGAAATTGAGACAAGACATTCAGATTGCAGAGATAAAGTTCAGAGATGAGTTAAATGAGCTTCAAGCACAACTCTTACCGACACTCTCACTACTGCAACAAAATATGACAGAGGCAAGAGAAATAATTGTCACCCCATAAATTTTTGTCCTAGATAACATTTATGATATGCATGCATGAATAGAGCTAGAGCACATGGCACTAGAATTCCTTGAAGAAAAATGGGAGAAACTGCTCAAAGATATCAAGAATACCCACTCACATATTCTCGACACATTGTTAGTTACACATTTTTTTCACATTTTTTAAAACTTATAAGTTGTACATTTTTGTCATGAGTATCAAATAAAGGGGGAAATGATATTTATAGTCAAAATTAAAAGGGGAAATGAAGGATGGAATGAGTTGTACAGTCATTCATCTGAAAGAGAAAAGAATAGGGGAATGTATAGTACATAGGCAAGTATACATATACATATACTTATACTATATCGATGCATACAATTAGGGGGAGTCATATAATGACAAGGATATATACATGGTGTACATACTAAACACTTTAGTATTATGCACACATCAATTTTTGATACTAATGTCAAAGGGGGAGATTGAAAGCATTATCTTTTCCATTAGTATATGCAAGTAAAAATATGATCTACACCATCGATTTACACTACACCGACAGACACGGCACAACACTACCCGATGCCAAGGTTACCTGATACTGCCAAGTACAAAGCATCTCAACAAACACTATTCAGTGTTACTTGATGACAAAAAGGAAAAAGGAACCTGAAAAGTAACCAACAGTGCAACTCGATGAAATAGAAAAGAGAGGAACCCAATAGATGAAAGGAACCTAAAAATCAGTTCAATGAAGGAACACCAATAGAATTTTAGTTGAACCCAATGATCAAGAACTGACAATTAGTTACATCCCGCAAAAAGTGGATCTAACTTTCCACATTAGATAAATCACTAAATTTTTATATTTAGCTTCTTGATATGCAAACTAAAGGATCAAGGTCAAGTTGGATACCTTGGATCAAGAGTTAACATTGTAATGCGTGATTCTAGAATAGGTCAAATACTTGTATAAATAGATGCTCAATCAATTTTGAACATGTTGTTTGATGATGATTGTAGCCTCTGAGAGCATCTAAGGATCAGACAAGAGAATTCATGTAGAAGAACATAAAAGGATCAATTCAGTTTCAAGAACAAGAACACGGGCTACTGACGTGCAGGAAAAGGTATTAATCAATCACTATAGGTGATATTCATATTATGAGAGCTTTAATGGATCTGTGATCAGAAATTATAGATTGCATACAATCAGGTTAAACATATTGTACTCATTCTAACAAGTGTAGTACACTTAAGAAATCCTTTCAAGAAAGGTGGATTTAACAGTCCTATTGTAAATCTCTTAACCAAGTGCACACTTCATTAGTGTTGCTAAAGCTCTTAACATAGTAGATATTAATAGGTCTCCACTTTAATACTCCTAACAGGATAGATCATCAAAAGTGATCAGTTGTAAGCCTTTACTGACTCCCTTCCATTCTGCAGATAGTGAGGTTTTGTGGGTGCCATCCCCACCACAGTTTTTACTTCCTAACAGGAGTTTTCTGCAATATATCTTGTGTTATGTGTTTATTACTTTCATGAATGTTTCTATGAATTTTGTAAACAATTAAAGATTATGAATTAACATTACATGCATAAGAAAGAACATCATAAATGGTTGGTAATACAATAAAGATTGTTTACTAATGATGAAAGGTGAAAAGTGTTAAAAATTTTAGAGGTACTAATTCACCCCTCCCCTCTCAGTAATACTTCCCATTAATCCCAACAGTGATATGCAAGGAGAAGTAAACATTTAAGGAAAGATGGTAATGCAGATAATACAATCTAATTGACTTCTATGAGTAGTAGATACAAGATAGTGGAATTATAAAACAAGGATTCATGAAATATGGGACTGTCAAAAGCATTGAATATGATCAAGAATAGAGAAAATAATAGAGAAATGTATCTTGGAAGCCTAAAAGATTGATAATGAAAAAACAATCAAGAAAAGTAAACAAGACAACCAAAGAAATGTTTCTAATGCTATCAAGCAGTGATATATAACAATGAAAACTAATGAGAATATAAGTGATAGTAATGCCCTGCTCCAATACAGTCGCCAATAAAAACCAGTGAACAAACACCTTAAATAATGAAAGGGGGTAGTAGTGTGCATTGAAAAATAGTGAGATAAGTATGAAAAATAGTAAAGATATGTCAGCATAGGTCAAGAGCAGTCAAAGGAATGGAAAATCAATAAAATGTGCCAAAATGAATTTCTATAATAGGGAACAAAGCAGTCATGACCATGGCTAGCAATCGATGGAAGATTAGTGACTTCCAATATTGGGACAATAATTAAAATGTGATAATAGTGGTTTGAAGACACTAACAATTATTGACATGATATAATAGTGATACATTACATACTTGATGACAATGACCTTAGTCATAACAAGCACAAGACATTGTGAACAATAGAAAGATGGTAGTTAAGTAATATAAAAGAATGCAAGTGGTTTCCATGGGTATAGCTTAGAGACACCTTGTCTTAATATCTCATTTACCATCATAAAATACTTGTTATCAAGGAGAGAAATGAATATATAGCATAAAGTAAGCATTGGTTTTAAGAATATTGGATGATTGTAAAAGATAAAGGCCACTTTCTTGAACATCAAAGGGCTCACACTTTCATCAAAGAAAAAATAGAAGCTACATGAAAGGGGATATGTTTTTTATACCTAAAGAAAACATAGCTGAAGCTATGAAAGACACAAAGCATTATTAAAACCATTTAAATTTTCTCCCCAATTTTTTACTACTAATATTATATAATTTCTCATGATAGCTCATAATGGAACACAAGGGAACAACATGATATAATTGAACCACATATCTCAGTGTTTATTGTAATATAAATATCTCTTCAGCTTCAGGTTGCATTGTCAAAATCTTTAACATCAATGATATCATATAACTTCCCTTTGAAACAAAAATTTTTAAATTAAAACTAGGCACTCTGCACCTGGACAATCTAGTAATAACTATAGTAATAACTAATGGTGCATATAATTCTTATATCTCGAGATAAAAATTTGCACACAATAACTTCCACAATCCATAATTTTTTTGTTACAAGTTATTGGCCCCCTAATTTAAGTGTATTTCTTAACCCATGCAGAATCATAAAATCAGAACATACAAGCTATCTGAAGCCATCGATTTCACTACACCTAATCATTATGTAAGCATCGTAAGTAAAATTACCAAGTTTAAATAATGAATATTCCAATATGAGCATAATGGTGGATACACTTACAAGTTCAATCCTTCAAATAAACCTTCACCCTTTAATGTAGAAGTCTTAAATATAGCCCATTGATGATTTTTTATTTCATGCAATTCAAGAGACTTGGTAACCGCGGCTTCATCCAAGGCACCTGGAATATCTAGAGTAAAAGAAGGAAAAATAGGAAACCCTTTAAAAATTAAAAAGAATCTTTGTAATCAAGTATCAGATGTTATGATTTTTACATTTTTCATGGACAAAGGTATAATATTCTTAAAATAATCAAACAAAAGAGTAATTAGTTCATCTTGTGAGCTGCAAAATAAGATTCCTCCATTTTTTGAATTCAACATTTGTTTCAAACTCATTTAAATGCTAAAAGAATGTTCTTGTTGGCATTAATGAGAAGTATGTACTGAGAGGGGAGGGGTGAATCAGTACCTCTAAAAATTTTGTATCCCTTTTATCAATTAACCTTTGTAATCAATTGCATATCCATTCAATCTAATTTAAACTATCTTGATGTGAATTATATAAAATCATAACATTAACATACATGTGAACATTCATAGAAATATTCATGAAAGTAATTTGACACATAACACAAGATATGATATTGCAGAAAACTCCTGTGAGGAAGTAAAAATGGCAGTGGGGATGGCACCCACGAAATCTTCACTATCTTCAGATTGGAAGGGGCTAGTTAAGGCTTACAATTTTGATCACTTCTGATGATCTACCCTATTAGGAGTATCGGTGGAGACCTGTTAAAGTCTACTAAGTTAAGATCTTTAGCAACACTGTTGAGTGTGCACTCGGTTAAGAGAATTTTTGTTGGACTGTTAAATCCACCTTCCTTGAAAGGATTTTTACACTTTTCTCCACTTGTTAGAATGATAGAAAATTACAAATTGACTTGGTAAATGCAATCTCCTATTGCTGATACAGATCCAATTTAGTTTACATGAGAAATATTATCACCTAATTGTGATTTAATAATACCTCTCATTCTCGGTATGCTATGTTCTTGGTTCTTGCTAACCAAATTCACCTTTTGTTGTTCCTATTCTTAAAACTCTCAATATGATCCATAGATGTGCTCATTTGATTCATTCATGTTCTCCCCTCTCTTCACATCATTAATAATGAATTATTGCATCATCTAACTTTCTTTATCTGACATGGAAGTCAGATCCACTTATTGCGGGCTGGAACTGACTTTCGGTTCTGTCTGTCAGTCATGCTTGACTATCCTTCGGTTTTGTTCTGTCAGTTTCACTTTAAATTTATTTTTGGTCTACACTATATATTGCATGTCGGGTTCCTCTATTGGGTTCCACTTTATCTTTTTGCTTTGTGATTTTGGTTTACACGCTAAGTTGTGTCATCGGTTCTCTTTTCACTTTGTCATCTTTAGTGATCTCTTAATATCTGATCTTCAGTTTTCTCAGTCCTGTCTTTCAGTGTATGCTTACCAAAAGTTTTTTTTCGATACTAATATAAAATTAATGTCATCAGTCTCCCCCTTTGACATTAGTATCAAAAACTAATATGTGCAAAATACTAACAAAATTTTAAGCATATACAACATATATAAACCTTAGTCATTTAATGACCCCCCCTATGTATATGCTGGTATAACTATACATATGATGTTTTTTCTTATGCATATCATTTTTCCCATATGAATATACATATACATATCTACCATTTTCCCATCTGAATGATTGAATGAATGAATACATGTCATTTTCTCTTTTTGTATTTTGTACTCATATCATTTTCCCCTTTTTTTGATATTAAGGGAAAAGGCCTCTACCTTAGAGCTTATCAAAAATGTGGGAGTGTAAAGACTTCATGTCTTCCATAATTTTCTCCCATTGTTCTTTGAGGTTCTCTAGAGCCATGTGCTCGAGTGTGATCTTTGAGTGCATGTCGTAAATGTTGTCTGCTACAGACATCTCAGGATTTGCTATCAGTTGCCTTGCTGAACTGATATGATGTTGGAGCAGTGTAAGGTTTGGAAGAAGTTGAGCTTGGAGCTTGGTTACTTCTTCCCTAAAGTGTGTCTCTGCCTCCCAAAAATCTTGCCTTAACTGTTTAATCTCTATGATCTTCTCATAATGTTGTTTAACTGAATTATCTCAATCGGTGGTTAAGCTTTGTGCACTATTTGCTAGATCTGTATCCAGCTTTGCAATGTTTTCACTATTCTATTTTGTGAACTTTTTTATTGTGCTCAATTTTTGAATTAAGGTTATAGCTTCATATATGATTGGATCTAATTCAGTGATTAATTCTCATAGCTTTACCTTATTTACAGCCACTTCTTGGCTGATGTTCTCAATGAGCTTTTGTTGGTACTTCATCTCGACTCTCTCCTCTATTGCCTTCTCAACATCAATGTTATGAGTTGTGATTACATCGGTTAGAGTAGCTAATTGATCTAGAATCATCTTGTTATGATCAATATCAACAGCGGGCACAATTTGATGCAAATTGTCTCGTGTTCTCTCTAGTACCATGGAGTCCCTGTGTTGTTTCTTCAGCTTCTCCTATAATGCCTTCCTTTGGCATATTTCTCCATATTCCTTTAATGCTTCAAATTCAAGTGTAGATGGTTCACACTGAGGTATTTTAATGAGTTCATCCAGGGTGACCTCTAACTTGTTCTTCTTTGATTTCTTCTTCTTCTTCTGAGAATCACTAGAATGTAAAACCATTGCCAATTTCTCAGCTTTCTCTATTGTGCTTGATGAAGTGACTTGTTGTGCTTCTTTCTACTGCTTGGCATCAGTTTTAGCTTGTCAGGTGTCTACAGACATCTCCACATTCACCTTAATATCGTTGATAGCATGATTTTTAGTTTCCTTGGGAGTACCATCTTTAGGTTTGTCTCTATCATTGGTGTCCTTTGCTTCATTAGTATTTATTTCTACATTCTTGTCTTGTGTATCTGCATCCTTTTCTTTATCTCCTCCATTAACCTTATTAGTGTTGGTTACATCTTGAGTGTCTCCAATGTCTTGCTGACCATCGGTGTTGTCTTTTTTTGCTTCTTCCCCTGCATCCTTGGGAGTATCCTTCTTAGGTGACTTGCCTGATTATTGCAGGATATTGATATATTGTATCAATATTGGCATATTGCCTGGAATATTCACTTGTGTAGCATCGACTATTGTGTCCTACTCATCAGTTTTATCCTTTGCAATAGTGACATATTCATCCTTATTCACTTCCTCTGTCGGGTCATCGGTAATGTCTATGACATTAGTATCCACAATGTTGTCATTAGTGGTATCTGGCCATGATTCATCTGCAGTCTTGTTGCCAGATGTATCATCTTCTTCTTTATCTAACTCAATAGATGTGTCATCTTGAGTTGCCTTATCAACATCTTGTTGTTTAAGGTCTTTTTCAGGGCTATCCTCCTTAGTAGGTATATTCATTATCTTGCACCATTTCTTGTGGCTATCCTTCTCAAGCTTTATAATATTTCCTTCAAGAAATTTGTATGCTCTCAACTTCGGTGAGAACTCTTTTTTGTACTTTTCCATCATTTCATCTATTTCAACCTTCTTTGATTTAGGTGGCATTAGAGAAATAAGTACTCTCTCTCTTATCTCTTTTTCATTTTTCAATGCAAATTTCCAATGGGAGTATAGTCTATCCAAGATTTCCCTTGGTACATAACTGCCTTCAAACTAAATTGGTACATATTTAAATTTGTACATTTTGGCTATGATGGCATCCTCTACTTTATTCTGATCTTCTAGGTCTAACTTCAACCATCTTCTGATATTTGAATCTGATATAGATCCAGAGTTTGCAATAGATTTGCATATTTTATTAATAGATTCAAGAGGTGTTACCTTGACACTTTCTACTTCTACAACTTCATCTTTCTTGGTGTCTTCAATATCCTCTCAGGTTCTTATGAATTTTCTTCCTCTTTTGTTTTGTCCTCTCTTCAGTGTGGGATATTTCCTCTTATAAGTCCTAACCTTTCCTTTCTTTAGAGGTGAAGGAGTAGAATCCTTTGATGTTTAGATTCTATTCCTAGAAGCAGTTGTTGTCCTTGGCTTTTTAGTTGGTGGAGGAGGTGGTGAGTTTGACTCTGTTTCCTTGGAGTCATCCTTTCTTTCATCTTTACTAACAAATAATTGTTCTTTGATTTCTTCCTCCTTTTCAACTTCTTCATCCTGTTCAGCTTCTTCCTCAGTTGCTAACAGTATCTTTTTGAGATTCTTCACCATCTTGTCTTTCTTCCTGAAAATTTTCTTAACAACTAGGCCATATTTTATTCTTGTCTTGGCCTCTTCATATATTCCAAATTTTGGTTGTTTCTTGTCCAATGGTTCATTGATCAAGGCATAAATTGCCTTAGTTGCAAGAACAATGTTGATCTCATACTCTAATGGTTGCAACCATGTTTTCCTCGGTACAACAGGCTTAATGTATTTATTGTCAGTATCAACCATGAAGCATATCTCATCCTTATATTTTTCAATGAGTTTCTCGGGGAATCTTACCCTCTTTTGCATTCAATCTTTGAATACATTGAAGTATTCATCCATGACTGTCTCAAAGTTATCTCCCAGTGTAGCTATATGCTCACTGATTTGCATGGTGATCGGTTTGGTGCTGTCCCATTTCACATCTCCTATCGATGGAAATATTTATTTAAAATAAAAGAAAATACACATTATTAGTGAGCCAAACTTACAAGTGTTTGACTTTTCATTCCTGATAGTCTTTAGATTGTCTTTCAACTGATTTAGGAGTAGTTTAGATAAGTCCAATTGTGTTCCCTTCTTCACAATTTTTTAGGTTGTGTCTACTACACCTTATGCTATGTTGTTTAATCTGCTTTCCTAGAATAATTTGTATCCTAGAATACATGCACAAAACTTGATATCATCATCAGTTATTGTTGTAACTTTTAGTCCTCTACCATCCCATTTGGCTTCCATCATCTTCTCGGTCTTGGCCTTGGGTGGATGCTTGAGTGGCTTTACTTTCTTGGTTATGAGGTAACCGGTAACCACATGAATGATGTCTTAGGTTATTACCTTGGGTTCATCAAGCCATATCTTGTTGTTATGCATTCGACTTAGCACTAACCTAATCCATTCAATTTTGAAAGCCTTCAGGAACATTAGGGCATTGGTGAGCCCTTCACTTCAATATACTTGTGTTTATCCTTTATTGTTCCATTATCATTGCATAGCTTCTTATAAGCTTATTCAACCTCTGATGTTCCTATCTCTGCAATCTTGCAGTGTATGAAAGATCGAACATCTTCCATGAGTAAAACCCTAGTTGGTATGCGTGAAAATGGTCCAACGTCATCGAGTTGTGAGGAAAACTCATGATAGATCTTGTAGTTAGGTTCCTTACATGCTGAATTCTTAATGAGTGTGAACTCATCTTTCTTTGCATTCTTGGCTTTCATGGTTCTTGATGTCGAGGCCATTTTTAGAAATTCAGGGCTTCCTGTGAAATGCATGAAAATAGAGTTTTCGGTCCCGTATAACTTACTGTCTATGCTTGCAATGATTCCTGAACTACTTTGGATTGCTGGTAGTTGAGGTGTGGCCACTTTGTGACTTAGTTTCTCTTTTCTCAAAAATCACCTTGGTCGCTCTGCTCTGGGTGTCATGACAAATGAGTTCTTCCATTGCCCTATTTATAGGTGTATCCCTAAAATGTGTGCCACAAATGCTTACCAAATTCTTTGTGTATGAAGACTGAGTTCATCGGTGAAGACTTCAATTTCCTTTGGTGACACTTATAACGTTTCAAAGTAGTCGATGTTCACTTGCTTTTACTGATAGGTTTCGATATCACTGACAAATTTTTCATTTTCTTGTTTACCGACGAGGCTCAATTTATACTTAGCAACTTTTCTTATAACCAACGCTTCTCGGTAAGTGTAAGCAGTCTTAGTTTTGAGTGTATACCAACAAGTTTTGGTATATATGCCCGAAAGCATAGTTATCATAAATTTTAACAAGTAATACCATGATGCATCTTTCTTATGCTAATTTGGCATTATATCAATATACTATGGAACTGATGTAAAATGATAACATGGGTAATGCAGTTCCATACTTTTTATGCTTAGGTGGGGGTGGTGATGTCACCAGATCCATTGGATGGGGTGTCACCATTTGCATTGCTCATTCCAGCTTCATCATTTCTTGAATCTTTTCTCCACATTTTGTCTCTAGCTCTCCGAATGTCTTCAATGGTGTTTCCATTGGGATATGTGCTTGTCTCTTTCATTCGGTCTCTACAGTCTTTCTTGAGATGACCAACTTTATTACAATGTAAGCATGTCATTCCGGGGTTAGTCCAGCCTCTATACTTTCTAGTCCACTATCTCATGTAGTTTGCAGCAATGTGACCATATCTTCCACATGCTGTACAATTTTTCCAAGTATTGTAATCCCATACATACTGATTACCAACTCTCTTTGGTTGATAGGGAGTTTCTTGACCTTTAGGCTTCTATGCTTGCCTTTTCTTTCTCCAACATTCAAGAATTTTGTGCCCATTCATTTTGCATGTAGGATAGTATTTGTCTATGTAGGTTTCCTTCTTTGGTTGTTTCATCTCAGACTTACATTCATATGCTTTATGTCCTTTCTTATTACATTTATAACAGAATCCTATGAATGAAGATGTAGATTTAGGAATACCTTTCATTTTTCCTCTGCATACATTTGATGTATGGCCTTGCTTTCCAAAGTGATTGCATGTAAGATTTCTTGGTCTTGAATTTGTATAAACATTCTTTGGATCAACTTGATTTGATGATTCTCCATTCTCGGTAAAACCTAGACCGGTATTTTTGTTGACTCTTCATTGTCCTTCAAGAAAATCATCCATTCTTTTATTGCTTTCTTCAGCTTTCTTGATAATTTCATTATGTTGTTTCTAAATTCTGATTTCATGTTTCAACTTTTCATTCTCATCCCCCAATTCACCGATAGCTTCTATTCTTTCAACGAGTTCAACATTTAGTCTGTTTGCCTCTTGATTATAAGAATAATCTAATTTGTAATCTCATGGTGATGCTCTGTAAGTCTTTGTATTTCAGACTCTTTTTCTTGTAGCTTTGCTATGATCTTTCTTCTATCATCAATAGCTAGTTTTCTTTCTTTCTCAGCTTGTCTAGCATTGTTCATGACATCAATCATCCTTACCAGCTATGTCTCTTGACTGATTTGCCAAGATTTAACTTGTCCACACAGATGTAGATTGATTTTAGTTAGCCTTGTGATGATTTCTTCTGATGTATCTGATGCTTTGCTTGTAGTTGATCTTGAAGACTCAAATAAATCTGGTATCTCTTCCTCATGATAATATTTCTCATTACAACAAGATGCCATATTCTTTCTTTCATCTTGCAGCTATCTCATGTTGATTCTAGCTTATTTATACTATTCATACAACATCTAAATTTCAAGATTTTTATTCTCAATATTTTTATCAAGTCTATACTTCTCCATTGTATGATCTTTTCTCTTAAGCCTTTAAGCTTTACAAGAAGAGACTTAGCTTTGATACAAATTGTTGGGATTAATGGGAAGTATGTACTAAGAGGGGAGGGGTGAATTAGTAGCTCTAAAACTTTTGTATCCCTTTTATCAATTAACCTTTGTAATCAATTGTATATCCATTCGATCTGATTTAAACTATCTTGATGTGAATTATATAAAATCATAACATTAACATACATGTGAACATTCATAGAAACACTCATGAAAGTAATTTGACACATAACACAAGATATGATATCCCAGAAAACTCTTGTGAGGAAGTAAAAACTACGGTGGGGATGACACCCACAAAATCTTCACTATCTACACATTGGAAGGGGCCGGTTAAGGCTTACAATTTTGATCACTTTTGATGATCTACCATGTTAGGAGTATTAGTGGAGACCTATTAAATTCTACTCTGTTAAGAGCTTTGGCAACACTGTTGAGTGTGCACTTGGTTAAGAGATTTGTTGTTGGACTGTTAAATCCACCTTCCTTGAAAGGATTTTTACACTTTAATCCACTTGTTAGAATCACAGAAAATTACAAATTGACCTGGTAAACACAATCTCCTATTGTTGATATAGATCCAATTTAGCTTACATGAAAAGGATTATCACCTAATTGTGATTGAATAATACCTCTGATTCTCGGTATGCTTTGTTCTTGGTTCTTGCTAACCAAATTCACCTTTTGTTGTTCATGTTATTGAAACTCCCAATCTGATCCATAGATGTGCTCATTTGATTCATTCATGTTCTCTCTCTTCACATCATTAATAATGATTGATTGCATCATCTATTTATAGATGGATTGACTTCATCAAGTTTCGATAAAAACAATGTTAACTCTAAGATCAGGTTTACAACTTATACCTAGATCTCATAGTCTATGTGTTTTAAATCAGTTAGACTCATTAAAGCACTTACATTCATGTATCTTGTCCCTAAAGAAATGGATTGAAAACAAATAAATATCCTATAAATAGAATACACTTGCTTTATCTAATGTGGAAGTCAGATCCACTTTTTGTGGGCTGCAACTGACTTTTGGTTCTATATGTCGGTCATGCTTGACTGTCCTTCGATTTTGTTTTTTCAGTTGCACTTTAACTGTCTTATCGGTCTGCACTGTATCTTGCATGTCAGTTTTCTCTGTTGGGTTCCACTTTATCTTTCTTCTTTGTGATTTTGGTTTACACACTAAGTTGTGTCATTGGTTCTCTTTGCACTTTTTCATCTTTGGTGATCTCTTAATATCAGATCTTCAATTTTCTTCATCCTTTCTTTTGGTGTATGCTTACCAAAAGTGTTGTTTGCATACTAATGGAAAATTATTTTCATCAATTATTTTCCATCACATGAAGTTTTTCCTACTTCTTACAATGTGACAGTTCAAGGTAGACACATAAACAAGTAAGAAAGGTTCAAAATAGTTATGTACAAGAAAAGTCAATACAAAGAAAGGTCAATGCATGTTATCAGTCACTGGACAACATTCCTCCTTCAAAATTTAATTCCTACTCATTTGAATTATTAAAAAAAATTATTTCCAATAATCAAAACTAAACTATTAGCTTGTCCATGTAGTGCCAACCCAAGCTAGACAAATGGGCAATGAATAATAGCTTAAAATATTGGCATGTAACAATAGATATATAATAGACAATATTTATCCATATACAAATAGATTAATTTTTTTATCTTGTATAATAGTATCTATCCTTTCTAAGATTAAACCAATTCTAATTATTATTTTCCAACTTGCATCTATACAAGAGAAAACAATTTAAAAAAAAAACACACAAATGGCAGGTCTCTACAAATTGAGGTAAGAAGATTTGAAAATCATTTGCAAGCCAGGTTGAACCAAATCGATTGCTCTCTCATGCCCTTTATCTATTTGACCACCATACCTTAATTCCAAGGGATTTAAAACTAAACTATTCTTCAAAGCAAGCACAAGGAAAGTAGGGGTTCATGTCTCAGACATTCCTTCTTTATATCAACACAATCTTGGAAAATGAAATCTCTCTAACACTACTAGAACCAAAACTGAAAAGAAATCTCTGATACCAAATGGAGAAATATACAAAACAATTTCTACCCTTAATCCTATGAGGAAAGATGTCACAAATAATCCAATCCATACAACTCTAGTAGCATTTAGGCATGTCAACAGGAAAAAAAATAGAAGGAAGGGGATTTCTAATGAATGGTTCCTAAGGCGCAACACTTGCTGAAGGTTTTGCAAATGGGGTTGCAAACTAAGTGGTTTTAACCTTGGAGTAAACTTCATGATTAAGTGTGCTTTAATTGGATTCATACTGGGATGGTTGACCTCCCTGGAAGGCCCAATGCTTCATCTCTATGAGCATCACCTAGATGCAATGATTGTTATTTGTTCTATTATTTCTCACAAGAAATGGGTTCTTGTGAACCACTACTCATGAATATCACAATATTTTCAACCTGTCAAATTCACTTTAGCCACAAAAATATTACAACATTATGGAACCACACTAAGGTTATGATATTCTTCTAATTTATCTACATCATTTAATGGTAATCATGATGATGATGTTGAGATTAATAAAAATCCATTACTAATTGTATTATTTTAATAGTGAACAATGAATATCTATCATAAGATTGAGTTTATCAAATTGGTATGGAATAAGATAGTGCATTTTATGTTTGTAATTTCATGGCAGTTTTATTTAACATACTTTATATGTGGTGTTCTAAACTTGATTTCTAGTTTTAGGTTGTAAAAAAGGAAACTTTCCATAACTACCCAGTTTTGATTAGGCAAATTTGAAAATTCAAGTTTTGGTTTAGTTGTACTTGCTACACTTTAGAATATCACATCACATGTCATTTTTGGATGGATTAAAGGTATAATAGTTTGATATTTTAGCTTTGCAATAACCTATCATCAACTTGATTTAACATCTTCTCTTAACTCTATAAGAAATAAGGATGTAATGAAGACCGACTAGTTCATCTTTCATAACCTAAGAAACAAAATTACTATTTACATAACAAGCTTCATTATCCAAGGAGTCAAATGGAAATGAGTGTTTTCTCCATAGATGAAAAACAATATCATATCTGACAACAATGATGAGAGTGACATAAAAAAGATGGTGTCAATTTTGATAAATTCCAATATAGGCTTTGCTTTGTCTAATTACCTCATATTAGGGTTTTCAAAATGCACATGAATTAAATATTTACCTACATAGGAGTAAGAATGGAAATACGAGACACCATGGCTCAACACAACTCATGAATGTCATGCAATATTTTCCACTCAGTCATTCCAAAAGCCCAACACTTCGAGTTGCAATCAATCTCTTGCTTAGACCAAGCTCTTTGTATCCCATCTTTCTCAATGGGTCCAACATGAAACCCATCCTTGTTAATAAACAACCATTCCTTGGGTGGTTCCATAAAAGAAATGAAAATAATAAAATTGTACTGCAAGGGAAATGATATAATATTTAAGTTTCAAAATTACCATTTCTATGAAGATGGTAGTGCAATTCAATGTCATCCCGATTCTTTCTTGTCTGATCAATAGGAATTCATGCTTTGATTTTGTGTTGTTCATTTTTCCCTCCATCCGTGGGCATGTGAGGGAAATTTCTCTTTAGTCCAAACTGAATTACTTTCCTTTTAGTTAAAATTCACAAAAAACCTTGATTTTACTTTCCCTCCAAACACGAAAGGTGAAAGCTTGGTGGGGCATGCTCATTTGAACCTCTTTTTGGAAATTTAAAAATGTATAACAATTGGTATTACTCTTTTTTTTTTCTTTTTTTTAAATTTTGACATATTCTAAAGTTTCAAAAATGATTTTTTTGTTTACATAGGAGGTACCCTATCATACATATTTTTGTGTCCTCGTGATGTACTTCCCATAATATATTTTTGGCTCCTCAACTCAAATCATTGATTTGTTGAAGTTTTCTATTTCTATATGTTGAAGCTCTCTATTTCTATTATTAATATTATGTTTAGAGCTAAATAAGATTCATGCGCAAGAACATTTGTGTGATTTGATTGTATTGGGGGCATTGTCTTGTTTGAACTGTACATACTATTTGATTCCTTAGCTTTCACTTCCATAGTGAAAGTTGCATCTCACAGCTCTCTGTAAATTTATCTTAACCTTTAGCAGAGGGGTTCTTGAAATTAACATAGTTGACCCTAGCATTTGATCAGATCCCCTTAGACAGTGAGCTTCACCAGCTTTGAGAGAGTACTCTGATAGGGCTCAGAAAAAAACTTCTTCACTTTCAACTAGAGCTTCACCTATCACATTTTTTTTAACTTGGGATCAAATTAAAATGGCTTTATAAAGGTCATTGATCTATAAGGATGACTCCCTAAGGTTTTCAGGACTAAACCTTAGTAGGTCCTTTCATTGAAACTAAATGTTCATAAAATAATTCAAACCAATAGTTTAGTAGATAAGTTCGATATATCGGTGAGTATGTATCAAAAAAGTTTGATTATTTTAAATCTTTAACATAGATCACTCTGATTATATATTTAGCATTGGGATTTGCAGGTGGAAATGGAAATTTATTTGTTTAATTTAATTAGATATATGTACATACATAAATTAAAGACTGATTAATTAATTAATTAGATGCAGGGTGATATTAGGGATAATAATATAATCTAATCAATTAATCAACAAATTCACTCAACAAGAAGTTTATAAATCAAATGTTGTTATGAGATATTCAAATAACTTGACAACAGAATTACTTAAGTGCACTTGAATTGGAGAAGTATGTGGATAGGTGACCTGTTAAGAAGGTTTGATGCTTCACCTCAGTGAGAATCACCTAGATACAGTGAGCATAAAGCGTAACCATTAATTATGATGAGAGATGGATTCTTGTGAGCCACAACTCATGAAATGTTTTCACTATGAACCACAACTCATGAAAAAGTGTAACCTCCCAAAAGGAACCACTACTCATGAAACACTATGAACCATAGATCATAAAATATTGTAACTCCTGGAAATGCCCAATGCTTCACCTAGATGAAATGAGCATTAAGTGTAACCATTAATTCTCATAAGAGATGGGTTCTTGTGAACCACTAATCATGAAAAATTGTGAACCACTACTCATGAAAAATTGTGAACCAATGAATTTGACTCCAAAACTACACAGTTGAATCCTGATAGCAAAATCATAAGTTGGCTGACAAATGATAATAGACTTCATTAATTGGAATGAAAAGTTTAGTCCATAGCATGAGACCAAGGTGATTAAATGGGATAATTAAAATGCAATTAAGGTGAAAATATTTAGCTATCTACACTGGATATGCACAAAAATAACAAGTCTTTTAAGCTTTAAAGAAAATGTAATTAGTAGGTGTAAAGATAAATTATACAACATTTTTCAACATCCTCCCTGCTTGTGTCAAATTGGAAGCTTTAAAAATAGTGTATAAGAATCTATAAAAGCATAGAAATCTCATGGTAGTATCTTGCAATGGAACGTGGCCTCACAGATTGCGATGATTGCAAGATATGCACAAAAAACATTTGTGGATAAATCTATAAAAACTTTCAAAAAAATGCAATTGGTAGGTGTAATGCCAGATTAAACAACCTTTGTTAGAATCCTCCCTACCTGTGATAAAATGGGAGCTTTGGAATACGTATGGATATCCATCAAAACATAATGAAGTTGGATATTTGTCAACCATTATTTTTGAAAATACTCTCATAGATATGTATGCAAAATGTGTAAGCACAAATGAGGCACATGAACTATTTGAAATAATTTTGCAAAGATATGTCATCCTTTGGAATGCAATCAGCGCAAAATTTCAAGAAAATTGATTTTTTGAAAATTCTTTAGAAAATTTAAAAAAATGCAATTAACAAGTATAAAAAGCTAAATTCTTTCCCAGTGCCCGCCTTCTTGTGCCAAAAGAGGAGTTTTCTAATAGGGTATGGACGTGCATCAAAGAATAATGGTGGGAGAATGTTTCTAAGAGATATTATCATAGATGGAAAATCCCTGGTAGATAGGCATGAAAAATGCAGAATCATAGAAAATGCACCTGAATTGATTGATAAAATGCCTAAACATTAGATATTAATGTCTAAAAGAGAATGTAATATATTTAGGTATTAGTATAACTTGAGGAGGTATTTTATTTAGTCATTTATTTGGTATTTTACTTAGTCATTTATTTAATCATTTATTTGGTAGTTTATTTAGTATTTTATTTGGCAATTTATTTAGTCATTTATTTAGTAGTTTATTTATTCATTTATTTGGTAGTTTATTTATTCACTTTTATTTGCTTGACCTTGTGATTTTACCTGGTGACTAAATTAGTCACTTATTTAGTCATCTATACTTGTAAATTGCAAAAAACTAGTAGTATATGATCAATTTTAGTCACGTGGCCAAAATTTTTAGTGGTGTGACTAAAATTTTTAGTCACATATTTACATATTTTCCAAAATGTACTAGTGAGGCCACTATCGATTATTTTTTGCATCATGAAAGAACTTGCAGGTCTCTTATCCCTTTCCTTGAAATCTTCTACATTGTAATGAACTAAAGAAGTATACCCAATTTCTGGAAAAGAGCAAACAAGACTAGAGCCAAGTTCAGAGCTTTGGCTAATGAATTTCATGGAGGAAATTTTAAATAAAAAAGGGATAGAACCGATGAAACTTTATAAAAATGCAAGAAAATCAAACAATTCCTTTTTGCTACGATGAAATTTTGACAATGGTAGGAATTTTTAGAACTCACCATTCATAGAATTGAATTCCCTGCTAGTTTTGAGAAAGAAAATTTGTTACCTTTGGAACCACTTGCTTCACTGGCTTATTTATGCCGAGTTATCTCATATGATGTCTATTAAATAACAAAAAATCCATGTATATAATTAGTAGATTTGAAACATTGTCTCATTCATTTTGAATTTACCTGATTCAACATAATTATGACACGAACATTTATTACCAGTCACTCTTCACATGAGACCTTGTTATATAATCATTACCTTTCAATTGTAGAAGTTTTTCAAAAATGTAAACTTCACGAGATGTCCAAAATATGCTTTTAGTTGATCATTTTTCTCTATTTGTCATTTCTCTTTTACATCTTTATGTACGACAAAGCACATTTTTGAACCAACAACAGGTACAACAGTTCAAGTTCAACACCATTGGCCCATTTTACACTTAACAAACTTACACTTAATAAAGACTCAAGAACAAATGAGAGGCGGGACACACACAAAAATTGAACCTTGAACCTCTGAACCTCGATCAAGAGGTTCAATTGGGAGATTCTGTTAGAGTAATCTTTAGTAATTACTCTTTAGTGCTTAAGTTTCACTTAGGCAGTTTCTATTTCTTAGAAGTTTCCCTTTTAGGGTTTCGATATCCTTTATAAGGATTCACCACTTTGTATTTCTTATAGAGATTGTAATCATTTTATTGTTGTTAATAGAAAGTTTATTCTTGCAACATGGTTTTCAACTCTCTGGCTTTTTGGCCGCCATAGCTCTCTTTCTCTTATGTCTTGCTTCTTCTCGTGACAGTGTTTGCATGCAGGTTTCTTGGGTTGATTTGCAGTTTAGCAAATCTAACATGGTATCAGAGCTCTCCTGTTGTTCGTTGTTTGAGTTTCATTGAAGCGTGCTAGAAGCAGAAGGTTTCCAAGGGTTTCAGAGGTTTTTTAAGTATTCTTTATTTTGGGTTTTGTTTCTGGTCACTTTGAGCTCAAACGGACATCTCCATTGAGCTCAGAGCACCCAAAAACCCCAGAATACATATAAAAATTGTCCATTTTGGACATCTAGACTCTGGAGGCAAAAAATTTTTGGTTTTTGTGCCGTACGACACAAAAACCGAGGCAAAAATAAAAAAAATTACAAAAAAAACCTTATTTTTCAAATTTTTTTGGCGCAGTCAGTTCAAATGGAATCCCGCTGCCGCTGGGCCGCCCTCGCACCACCTCCTCCGGCTACGGGCGCCCTAATTCGCGGGACTAAAAACTTTGACATTCACAAAGAATAAAAGTAAGAGATTTTGCAATAAAAGAAAAAATGACTATGGGAAAAAAGGATGTCAATCACAAGAAAACATATGTGCTCTTTTTATTTTAACTTTGAACCTTTGAACCTTTGAACGAGGTTCAATCCCAATCCATTTTTCTTGGGAAGAAACTATGAACAATTTGACCAAAACAAAAATGGGTGGTAACAAGCGCAAAGGGTGAATTGAGATAGGGTCCATAGTGTAGATAGAAACGATAAATGAAGGAGGGACATGCGTCCCTAGGTGGCCCACCCTTGTCACTAGAGCCTAAAGTTCAAGAAGGTAGTTTTTCCTTCCATCAATGAGCTCTCTTCCATCAATATGGTTTTTGATAACTTGCCTCTTCTCTATTCTATAGACTATATTTTTGTGGTTTCTTGTTCGAGTGGTGTCTCACGGGCTTCATCGATAGGCGTTCTCTCATCGATAAGTCTATTTTTTATGATGTTCCAGCTTTGTCCCATCGATATCTCTTTCAACAAAGTTTTATGTTCTACTGATCGGTTGGGGGGCTCATTGACATGCCCACTTCATCAAAAAATGGAGGTCTTCCTAATCAAATCCCTTTGAACCACAAAAGGTGAAAGGAATTTAAATATTTAAAACTTATAGTCACTTTTTGGTTTACTTTCTACATTCTCATTTGTAGAGCATTGAATTTCAATCTGCTTCTAGCTACTTCCAGTAGATAAAATATTCCATCAATCAAGATTTAATATGATCTTTAGCCACCCTCCATGCTTAGTAATTGTTTATATTTCATTGTAGAGGGTTCAAGGTCAATTCTATATGTCATTAGGGTACAGAGTGTGGACTTATTAGGTTTGTAGTTATTGCTATGTTGCTTACAAATGTAGAAGACATTCTTTTATTATAGGGGCATTAAATTCATGAGCTTCATGTCGCTTGCAAGAATGGGATCAACTTGTAGAGATCATATTTCTTCTAGTTTGATCTATCCTTCTCTATAGACCTAACCCTGAGTCAGGGTTTGAACTTCATTGACTAGTTAGAGTTATGCCTGATCCATAAGGCAATTTTTGTAATTATTTTTAGGATCTTCTCCCTAATTCTATTATATAGTTCTTTATAATCTGTAGTTGTAATTTTTCCTTGCCTAAATTCAATGAAATTATTGTTTTACCTATCCTAAGTGCAGATATTTTATGTAAATCCTATCTTTTACCTACATATTTGCATATATTTAATCATCTGAAGTCTTCCTTGTTTTGTAAATCCAATTGGTCAATTCTATTTAGTGAATGTTGTGTTCCTTGTAGGATTGAATTCAATTTTTTCCTTCATGTTAGATTGAGGTTGATAGATATTTGGGTAGTATAGCTGTATAATTTCTTTGAATTCAAGTGCAATTTCAAGCAGAAGAAATTAAAACATTCAATTTTGTGCATCACCCATTTTCTCTTTCATGCAATCCTTCTTCCCTTGCCCCTTTAAGTCATAAGATTCTAGGTTCATCCTAATTGTAAAGGAAGTCAACCTTCTCTGAAGATTCAATCTCATTAATCAAGTCCCACATTGAGAGATTGTTTGCATGTTTCAAGAGGTTGATTAGGTCAATAACCATACCCTAAAAAAGGGTGCAGACTTTTTAACCAACAGTTTTTGGCATGCCCGGTGGGACACAGTTTCAAGTTGTTCAAGAATACCTGCTGGTTGAATGGTGTCAAATAAAAGATTCAACATTCATGCTGGGAAATAAGTGTTGCTCTTAGAATCTCATTCTTCAAGAGGCTCACATTCAAGCACTTGGAAAATCTATCTCTATATTTTGGTTCTTAGACTATATTATCTATATTCATGCCTAGGATTCAAACAAGGGCATCTTCTAGAGGTAATTTTTAGTTTGTTCAACTCTCATATTCAAGTTCGAGAAGAAAAATAAATAGAATTTCTCTATCACCAGTTAGGATTTCTGAAGAAACACCAACACCACCTAAATCTCTTTCTACTCCTCCTATTGGAAGGTCTCAGCCTAGGATACCATTTTCCAATTGAATAAATATTTATTTCATATGGTCGTTCCCAAAAATTAGGTTGTTCTACCTTTAATGGTGGTAGTTCTCTTGTTTTGGCTCAAATAAATGACATACTAGAATCTACACTTAATATTTTACCAGACTTTACCGGTGAAACTTCCATTTACCCAATAGAACCTATCCAAGAAGTTTCAAATTTTTGCAATGTACATGGTGTTACTAAAGAAATTGTTGTTGTTAGGCTCCTAGCTTCATCACTAAAGGGAAAAACATTATAGTGGTATAGGGGGAATCCATCATAATTCCATTCATAAATGAGATGAGTTAGATGAGGGGCTTTGTAAACATTTTGAAGACAAAAGGGATCACCTATCACAATTAGAGAAGCTAACTACAATTAAGACAACACCCCATAAATTCATGACTAATTTTAATTATAGGTTCCAAAATACATGGGATAGAATACCTGCCTCAGTAAATCCTTCCCCTGGTAATTCATTCTTGTATTATCTCAGATATTTTTATAGTAATATTTCTACTACCTTGTAGATAATGGGTGGAGATTCCTTTCCAGCTACATATGATATTGTTATAAGAGCAGAAATTTGTCTAATTCAGGTAGGCAAGTTAGCTCCAAGGTCTCCAATGCCTTTATATTCCTACACATCAACCTACAATGGCTCTTATTCTTATTGTCACTCCAAGTTAGCCTCTTCTTTATGCTCCATCAAGTTCAACATCTTCAAATAGTAAACTTGAAACCATGATGGAAACTATGATGGAAAATATGTTGTAGGAGATACAAGGTTTAGATCTTGGATTTCATAATATGGGGAACAAGATGGTAACCCTAAAGAGAAAAAACTCAAGGTAATAAGCCTTATAAACCTCATCCTTAGGTTTTGTCATTTAATTAATTCAATAGAATAGAAAATCAAGGACAAGGTTCATGGAAAGAAAATAGAATTATGGTAATTTTGCCCCTACAAATGTAAATGCAAATACTATTTTAAAATAATATTTCTCAATCACAAGAATGGTTTACTACTTGCAATCAGGATTTTGAGTAGTGTGTTTGTCAAGGTGTAGATTTTTCTCAAGCTCTAACCGTTCAGGATGAGCCAACAATGTCAAGACAAGAGTATGACAAAAATCATTCCAATGTTGGTTTCTAGCCCTAGCATCATGGAGATTCTTCTCTCATGATCTTTCATCAAGAAAATTTGTGTGGTGTCAATCATAATAGAAATGATAGCATAGCTCATAATACTAGGATAAAAAGGAGAGTAGTAGAAAGTGTTTCACCTCCTACATCAAATCAATCTTCACCTTCAGAGGTTATTGCAGATATTTCATCATCAAGTATACAACATGATACTACTGCTCTATCTCAAAATTAGAATATACATGAAAGTAGTAGGAAACCAAAAGAAACTCAAGCTGCTCCAATTCAAAGATTAGACCTTGTGGTTGCTAAAATTCCTATCAAATCATCAAACACTCCTCTCAAAATTATAGATAAAATGAAGAGGACCAATGTTAATGTTCCTATGTGGGATGCCCTCACAATTCCATCTCAGTTTGAATTGCTACAAGTAGAGCTAAAGTGTGTGAATGTTTAGGAGGAACCAACAACAACAATTGGAACATAAAATTAGGCAACAAGTCTTGTGCAACCTACCAAAGCAAAGAATACAAGTAAGAAGGACAAGCCTCCCTCTTTTTATCTCTCTTAATCATACGAGATAAACTTAGTTCATAATTTCATGATAAATTCAATAGCCAATAACTCAGTATAGATTAAGTATGAACCTATGACTAGAGTATTTTTCCATTGGATGGTACTTCTATCTAGATATTAGGGTTATTTAAAGGTATCTAATTAGCCTTTCATAGATGTCCCAATTGCAGTGTCACACAAGATATATCAATCATCAATCTACCTACACATTTTTCCCTATGCCTCTCTAGGGACTTCACTAATCAAACATGAGGTTATATTGCATATGATTGGTCTTACATGTTCTTTAGAACCATATATGGAACAAAGGCTTCCATAAAAGTAGATCCATTGTCTCTCAATCATATAGAGCCCTACACACCTAGCCCCATAAATATGAACTGTACACTCCATGAGAAGGATGAAGAATGCATAGTCCATGAACCTGCTACTCTCTTGGCAGAGGTTCATGTTAGAATGAATTTAGAATAACTGAGAGGGGAGGGGTGAATCAGTTATCCTCAGGTCTAGATGTAGTAAATAAAAACTTTCTGTACTTCAAATCTACTCGGCAACAGTAGCATATGTCAACAACTTTAATCATGCAGTTTACTGTCAATCAAAATTTACTTGCAGTAACATAACACTAAAGAAAACCATAAGTATTCACACAAGTTGACACAAGTATTTAATGTGGAAACCCAATATGGGAAAAACCACCAGTAAAATGCTACCAAGTTTTCACTCTTCTAAAGTGATGCCCTGTGAGGAGCCAACCCTGTTAAAGGTTACAATAACACACTGCTAGGTGTGACCTGGTTAAAGGATTTAATCACCCTTTCAAGAGTGGCCTTGTTAGAGGACTTAGAACATTCCAATCTGAATGTCACCTTGTTAGAGGATTTATACAAATGACTGTTAAGTCAACCTTGTTAAAGGATTTAACTGATACAATGGTAAGAAAGTAATCAGTAGTTTGTGATCTGGTACATACAACTTACTTTGCAATTTAGGTCCAGTTACAGCTATGATGTTAACTTACTGGATAGCCTGCATTGTCATTTCAACCCTCTGATCTGCTTGGAAATCCATCAAGAAATCACACATGCAACTTTCTTCTTCTGTCTTTTGCCTTCTCTGCTAGATCATGCTAAAAAATAAATCAACTATGCAAACCTTTTGCATACACATACATTCATCCACTTACACACAATGAATAATGCCTAAGGTTATCATATACCTCTATGTCTAGGTCAGATAAATCTTTTTCTGCTTAAACAAGATTGTAGATCTTAGGTTAGGTCAGATCCAACAGATCATTCCATCTTTGCATTACATTTACTTCTCCAAATTAGTTTCTAATTAAATCTTGAAACCATGCATTAATTACGGTTACCCATACATTAAATGATGTGGATCAATCTTTAATTAACATTACATATCCCAATAAAAACAACTAAGTCAGCCAGAGATCTCAAATCTCATCAATAATTAAACTTTTATAAGTCGGCCTTCATTACTGTTTCCACTCGGCAATTTCAATGGTGCTCGGCATTGAGAAAATTTTTGCTCATCACAAGCAACTTTACTCGACACAAGAAACTTTTCTCATCATAAGCAACTTTACTCGACACAAGCCAAACTTGCTTGGCACAGAATAGCCAGAAAAACTATCTTTTAAAGATAAACAACTAATTACTTTGCCAGAGTGTCGACTGATCAGATACCCTTTAAATTGCCTTAACTCAACCATTCACTTGGTCTTCTTGTTAAATCTTCTTCATCAACAATATATATGGTACTCAAATAGATAGCAATAGTCTCACCAGTAAAGGTTTGACATTAATGACAAAATAACAATTGCTTGCAATGTCACTTTCCAACAATCTCCCTCTTTGGCATTGATGGCAACACAAACTATTAAAACAATGATTTAACAAACATAGTTACCAACCAATCCAAAAATTCACCTGTGTTCCTTGATATGAAAAAATCTTCATTAATGTCTTTAGCTTCATTCTGATTCTTATCTATAAAACATTTCTCCCTCTATGTCAGAAATCACACTGTAATCATCTATGTGTAATCATCTGTAGACTCCCTCTGAGTAGATAATCACTTCAATGTTTTCAATAGTAACTTCTACCTCTTTATATTTAATCTCTCCCTCTTTGTAATTTCTCTTTCTCGGCAATCTCTTCCTTCTTCCTCGTTATAGGTAATCTCTTCCTCTTTGACAACAATGCCAAAGACATCAATATATTTATCATGTAGATCTTTAGTATCATGCTAATCCTGTCATCTTCAGTATGACTAATTTTTCTCTTTTGTCCTTGTTCATCTTCACAACTTTAGCCAGCATCCTAAAGTGTGACTTACTGTGCATCAATGTATCACATTTTTTGAACAAAATATTTGATGCAACAGTACCATACAAAACTTAATTAGCCTCTGTTAGGGGAATCACCCCCAATTTAACTCGTAGATACTCATGAGCATCCTTGGGTAGTTATTTTGTGAATATGTTTGCTAATTGTTCTTTAGTATTCACATAATCCAATCTTACTTCTTTACTCTGAACTAGCTCCCTCAAGTAATGATATTTGATAGCTATATGATTTTTCTTTGAGTGCATCACAGGATTTTTAGAAATATTAATAGCACTTGTGTTATCACAATATATGACAACTAGATCAGTGATTTCTTCCTTCATACCTTTCAGTAGTATCTTCAACCACAGAATGTTAGAACAATTAACTATTGCTGCCACATACTCAGCTTCAGCTATAGATTGTGAGGTGCAGTTCTGTTTCTTGCTTGTCCAGGAGATCAATTTCTTTCCTAAGAGAAATGCTCCACCAGTAGTGCTTTTCCTTTTGTCAACATTTCCAGCCCAGTTTGAATCAGTGTAAACTCTGAGTTCAAACTTGTCATTCTTTTTGTAGTATAGACCATAGTCCTCAGTTCCTTTCAAATATCTTAGAATTCTTTTGACTTCCATCATGTGAGTTTCCTTAGGATTAGCAAAAAATCTTGCTACAATCCCAATAGCTAGAGCAATATCAGGTCTGCTGTGAACAACATAGTGTAGTTTTCCAATCATTGACCTGTAGAGTGTTTGGTTCACTTCTTTTGTGTCATCATCTTTTGTTAGCTTCTGTCTAGTAGCCATGGGTGTACTCATTGGTTTGGACTCTTCCATTCCAAAAGTTTTCAGTATCTCTTTGATATATTTAGATTGAGTGATATAGATACCATTCTTCATTTGATAAATTTGTAAGCCAACAAAAATTTTTATTTCACCAAACATAGACATCTCAAACTTAGTTTGCATCTCTGTTGCAAATTTTTGACATAATACATATTTTCCACTAAATATGATGTCATCCACAAAAATTTTAGCTAATAATGTACCTTTGCTTTGCTCTGTGTTTAAGTACAGGTTGCTGTTGTCATTGGTTCTTGCAAATCCAATCTTGATTAGATAATTGTGCAATCTTTCATACCATGCTCTTGGCACTTGCTTCAATCCATATAATTCTTTGTGCAATCTGAAAACCATATTCCTATTGTTTGGGTCTAAAAATCCATCAGCTTTCTCAATATATACTTCTTCTTCCAAGATTCCACTGAGAAATGCAGTTTTCACATCTATCTGATAAACTTTGAATCATTTGTAGGCTGCATATGCAAGTAAGGTTCTGACACCTTCCAATCTAGCAACTGGGGCAAAGGTTTCACTGTATTCAATTCCTTCCTCCTGTGCATAACCCTTGCATACCAGTCTAGCTTTGTTTCTTGTCACTACTCCATGTTCATTTAGTTTGTTCCTGAATACCCACTTTGTGCCAATTACATTGTTATCCTTTGGTCTAGGTACAAGTGTCCAATTTTTGTTCTTCTCAGTTTGTTCAATTTCCTCATTCATTGCTTGTATCCAATCTTCATTTTCTAAAGCATCTTTCACTATTTTGGGCTCAAATTCACATAATAAACATGTGTTATTTTTCAACTTACTTCTTGTCATAACAGCAGAATCTTTTGACCCAATGATCGTATCAGAATTATGATTCCTTCTCACATATTCTGCTAGGGTAGGCTCAGTCCTTGCTTTAGGTTCATCATCTTTATTCAATTCTGGTTGATTCTGTGACTCGGCATCTCCATCAGATAGCTCGGCATTCACTTGCAGTTGCTCATCAACTCCACTTTGTGACTTGGCAGGTACATGCTGTTGTTCAGCAGTAGTTTTAGGTAGTGAATTAGAATCTTCCTCATCCAGATATATGAATGATCTGTAGCTTTTAGGTTCTTATGTACTTTCAGCTTCATCTCTTTCTGCAAACTCATCAATTCTTACATTTGCACTTTCAACAATTTTTTTAGTATTAGAATTTAGACATTTGTATGCTTTGCTTTTTGTTGAATAACCAAGGAATATACCTGCTTCACCTTTAGCATCTAGTTTTCCATTTCTGTTGTCTTTCAATATAAAACATTTTCTTCCAAATACTTTAAAATACTTTACACTAGGTGCATAACCATACCAAAGTTCATAAGGTGTAGCATTTGTACCTTTCTTGACTTGAAATCTATTCAGTGTATAGACTGCAGTACTTACAGCTTCTTTCCAATACTTCTATGCAATATTTTTCTCCATCATTAGTGTTCTTGCATAGTCCATGATAGATCTGTTCCTTCATTCAGCAATACTATTTTGTGGAGGAGTCCTAGGTGTGGACATCTGTCTCTTTATGCCTCGGTCATTGCAAAACCTGTTAAGCTCATTAGAAATAAACTCTCCACCTCTGTCAAATCTTAAACATTTCAAAATTTTGCCTATTTCCTTTTCAAATTTAGCTAAGTACCATTTAAATAACTGGAATGCATCAGATTTTTCCTTCAGAAACATTACAGCCATCATCCTTGACTAATCATCAACAAATAGAATAAAGTATCTAGCACCACAGTAGCTTCTTTCTCCAATGGGACCATAGAGATCAGTATGGACCAATTCAAAAATTTCCTCTGATACATATGTTTTACTCTTGAAACTAGACTTAGTCATCTTTCCTAGTTGACATTGTTTACACATAGCATTCTCGGGTTTCTTTAACTTAGGTAGCCCTCTAACCCTTTTTAGTTTACTTATGCTTACCAAGTTATCAAAGTTCACATGACACAACCTCTTATGCCATAACCAAACATCATTGTACTATGCAAACAAACATGTTTCTTTAGATAAATCCAGA